>BQNB010050082.1:0-41697 GCA_026074375.1 Tanacetum coccineum | reverse complement strand
TAAAGACAAGACATCATGGACCTAGTGATGCACTACATAACCCTTCCCAGCCATTCAAGTTTCTCTCAAAAGATACTTTTCTCATTTGTCACTGATAAGTGTAAAATACACATATCCGTTTGTTCCTAAATAGACCCAATTAAACCCAAAACAGACCAAAAATGGCAAAAAAATGTGCTTGTATCTGAATTTTATGTGTGCAGGTATGGATATGTCAAATATCGCAAGAAAACAGTCAAAAACGGACACGAGAACGGATGAGTGATCAAGAAGCTAAAGAAATCAAAGCCGAAGCCAGAGAGATCATGCTGCAGCTAAACCACAGTCAACCAAAGCCAACTCCATTGTTTTATAAGTTCAAGGGGTGATTTTTGCAATTGGTGAAAGTTGTTTATAAGCTTGAAATTGTGCTTGCCAAACACAAGGGCCGGAGATGTAATTCCCTCAAAGATGCAAAAAGGCGCGGGTCATATACCCGGGTCAAACTACCCATGGATCCCCTTTTCAACCAATCATATCAAAACCCCTAACCCAATTCAACCCGATCCTACCCATACCCTAACCCGACCAACCCGGTTTCACTTATAACCCCTTTTACAGTTACTGTGCACCTTATTTCCCCCAAAATAGATTAAACTCACTCACACACACACGAACACCTCAAGAACACCAAGAACCCTAGTTTCTTAACCATTCACCCACACCCAAATTAACCATAGGGTTAATGACCCCCTCACACTCCTTAACCCATCCATCACTTTCAATTAACCACAACCCCATTCCACCCTGGCATAATCTAACGATCTCATTGGGTGATGTGACGTGTGTGATTGTTTACACTCACATAACTAACACACTTCTTAGCCACGTCAATGATCCGGGTGCACCCTCTTTTATCCAACGGCTTACGTTTGAGATCAAGGAGAGAGAGATGAATGAAGGGCTGAGATAAGATGTAGAAGGATCTAGAGAAGATGGCAAGAGCTCAAGGCTTCGGGTATAAATACCCCCATCATTCCAGCACATGAATGTAATAATTTTTAGTGGTGATTTTTAGTTTAATTTTTGTAGTAGTTTAATTCTTCGATTCAGTTTTTTAGTAGTTTTAATGTAATTGCAATTTCATGTTATTTTATTTCATATTGTAAGAAACCTATTTCAGTTTTAATAAAATAAGTATTTCATATTAATTTGCATCTTCATTCAAATTCTGTCAAAATCATATTATCTGTTGAGTTTGTTTGAGTAATGGTTCAAGGCTTGGAGTCTCTATTGGAGTTGGATGGCTGCTGAGACTCCAAGGGTTTTTAGAGCTGTTGGTCAGCAGTAGGGCTAGATTAGGATTGTTGATTTTGATATAAGGGCTTATGTGGATTAAGCCATAAGCCCACACAGCTTATTGCTTTCCTGTTCTAGCTGGAAAGCCAAGGTACATCTTATTTTTGTTTTACATTTGTTCTTTCTCTTTTTCTTTCCTTAGTTTCAATTTAGTTTTAATAAATGTGCTTAACTTTTAAGCTTTTGAATCTGCTTAATGTTAGTTGATAAGCCCCAAAGTTTATAGATAAGCGCATCTTTTAGTTAATAAGTTGAAGTATATCTTGTGGTTTGAGTAAATTGTTAAATCAGTTTAGGTTAAAGATTAATGTTAATAGCTGTTGAGCTTATCACCTCATAACCCATACAGCTTATTAAATAGTTAGTAGTTCTAATTTTTATAAAGTTGTCTTAAGAAAGTTAGATAATAAGTTTTTTTTTATAATATGGATGCCTGTTGTTGGTTGTTAGATGCTTCAGGCTACAGAGTCCTGTTCATGGCTAAAGTTTCTGCGTTAGATAAACATTTTATATTAGTCCTTGTTACTTACACAGTTAGCCTTTAAAATTTTCATAGTATAAAAGTCTCTTCGTTAGTTAAATAAGTTTAGTTCAGTTTTTTTTTAAAGTAATTTTTTAGAATTAATTCATTTAAAAAGTATTTTTCTTAGTTTTTAATGACAATTTAATTTTCTATTTTTAGAATTTAATTTAGATTAAATAGTATTTAATTCTAAATGATCCGAAAGCCCATACCAAAAATATTTTTCCTGATTCCTAAAATTTTCTTTAACAATTGAAATTTAGGTTAGGAATCTAGTTTTCCTTTTTTAAAAGATTTAAATTGATTGTTTTCTTAAATGTCGCATTTTATTTACTTCCAAAATTAGTTTTAATTTGTTAATAGTTGTTTAATTGTGCCTTTAATTTTAGTAGTATAATTAAATCAAAAAATATCTCTTTGCTTAATCTCAAATCAATCATATCCGAACGAGAATCGAGTTTCCAATGCACTAGTCATTGGGGAAACGACCCGGGTGATACATACAAGACCCGGTCAAACAACGTAATTATATATAGTACTATCTTTGTGAGTGGAATTGTCCAAGGATACTTGGGGATTCTTAATTTCTCTATAATTAATTATTTTATATGTATGTAAAATTGCGAATCAGTTTTTGGCGCCGTTGCCGGGGACTTGTGTAAGCGATTCCTTGTTTCGAGTTTGTGATTTGGTTTGAAGATCCTTTCGTCCTCGAAAGTTAAATTTTTGTCATAAATCCAAAAATCCAAAAATAAATAAAATATAAAAAGTAAAAAATATATTTTCCTTTTCTTTTTAGTATAAGTAAAAGATAAAAAAAAAAAAAAATAAAAAAAAAAAAAATATAGAAAAATCAAAAATATAAAAAAATTGTCTTAATTCATGGCTGAATCTATTATACAGCCACTTGGCGGATTAAGGTAAATTGGGCCAAAGAAAACTGGCTAAACATAGCCCACCTTCAAAACGACATACACATTGGTCGTTTTAGAAATGATCTTTAGTATATATACAATAATAACTAGATCATTCCAGACTTGTGCACCTCCATCATCACATACCCATAAATCATATGGATTTCCTTTCTTCCCCCGTCTCACAAATGCGAAAAAAGATATGTCATTGGTGATATTGATTTTACTTTTAGGGTTTAAGTTGGGCGCCTTTACGATTGATCACGCGAGTGGATGATAGGTTGCTTATCCCAGATATGCTTTTCATGCTAATTTAGGTATTAACTTTACGAGATGATACAATATCTGATGTGATTGCTGATAAATCAAGCTTTGTTAAATTTTCATTCTTTGGGAGTTTTCGTTATGCGTTTTAAATGTTCAATTAATTTGATAAATTGTTTTGATGACACGTTAGAGTGACCCAAGAGGGATTTGTCGCGGGTGGTCTTTTGTTATCGGTTGCCTTAAAGTATTAGGTATGTAATTTTGGTTTCTTTTGTTTATGGTTGCGGAAAGTGTATTTACAGGATTTTTCATGGAGTTTAATTTTACTTTTCGATTTTTGGGATTTCTGATATTGAGTATCAGAATTTGGTTTCAATATAACATAATTTATGAGGCTAAGTACGAGTTCCTGATTTGATTCGTATGCTAGCTATATTAATCGAAACAAACACCCCTGGTGGGATTGATTTGCTAGTATATGCTGAATATGATTAGTTCTATTAAGTGAATTAGAGGGTGTTTGTTTAAGTTTCTATAGCAAGCTTATGGTTTATGTGGTTTTCGGCTTATGGTTCATAAGCTTACTTTTTGTGGCTTATTTGAAACTTTTTGGCTTATATAAGCTTATCAGGTCATAATGAGTTTATATAAGCCTAAAATTTTCAAAAAAGCACGTAAAGTGAGCTTATGAAAAAGTATGCAGAAAAAAAACCAGTACGCCATTAAGTCGTTGTATAAGTTTCTTTTATGTAATCGGAGTCCTACTGGTGACAAAAAAATCAAACATGAATTAAGGCGTGTGATAGGTTGAATGTGGACAGGTTGTCCAAAACTTTTGAGTATCAATACGGGCCTTGCATAATTGTTTTGATGCTCAACCAGTCGTAAGCTGTTGGGACACCTGTTCTTCGAGTCGGGTTCGAAGAGACCGACAAGTATGAGTAGAAGAAGAAAAAGTTCTGCATTAAAAAAATCAGAAATGGGTTTAGTTTATAAAAAATTAGATTTTTATTTTTTTTGTTGTGAATTGTATTTTGGTGAATTGCCTTTTGCTTTGTGTGGAGCAGGGATGATGCTCCTGGACAAACGCGCAGCAATTGAAGGAACCAGCAAGCACTAAAAAAAGCGAAAGTTATTACTTTTAACTATAATACTGATTTTTCCACGCCAAATTTATCACGATTGCGACAGGACTATGTATATACAACAACAGTATCCATAACTTACACCATTAATGCAGCGGCATATTGATTGGTTTCAACAGGTTTGGCTCACGTCAGTTGGACTACGCTGTAAAAATGTGTTGTCAATGGTCATGGACAATATGGTTGCGCACCTCGGTCAACCCAGAAGGTTTGTGAATTTGCCGGTTTTTCATTGCTGGTATTTTGCGGATTTTTTTTTATTTTTTTTATTATTTGCCATTAATGGTTACTTAGGGAAAGAATTGAGGCACTTGGACCCTCTTCCAACTTTGAGGAAAAAGAGAGCTCTTCCTGATAAAATGCTTAAAGGAATGTTTCGTATGGTTAAAAGCCTTTCTTTGTTTTAGGTACACAAGTGGATTTTGGGGTTAAATTTTTTGTCTGGCCAGACTATGTGTTCTATCTAGAACGCTTACAGTGTATTGCATTATTTAATAGCTGAATTACTAAGTTGTAGCCTCTATATCTATTGCTGAAAGGTGAGGGAACATTTCAAAGAGTTGTTTACACATTACACATTGTCTACAGAAATGAAAGTGCAAGCGGATGATACGAAAATATCTAGACAAACGTAAGTTTTTTGGGCTCTTCCCTGGTTTGGACCCATCATGGCTTCATAATGTAAGATGTTGTTGCACTTTTCTGTATTTTATTAGTC
Organism: Tanacetum coccineum; assembly: GCA_026074375.1. Classification (NCBI taxonomy): domain Eukaryota; kingdom Viridiplantae; phylum Streptophyta; class Magnoliopsida; order Asterales; family Asteraceae; genus Tanacetum; species Tanacetum coccineum. The sequence goes on along the minus strand of BQNB010050082.1, from coordinate 36,792 downwards.
TGTTTTTTTAATAATAATAAGAAAATATTCACAAACGGAAAATTATAACTTCACGAGGAAGGGTCTTCAAAAACTAATCTTCAAACGTAGACACGAAAATCGCATACACCTCCCCGGCAACGGCGCCAAAATGATAACCACCTTTTCAAGGGTAATTATATTAAATATATAGTATACGTATTCCGAAAGACTTTAAAAATTACTTTTAACCAAAGCAAAATCTAAAATCTCCCGGGTCGTAGTCCCAACGAGGTGTGAATTAAAAATCGAGAACACTCATGATCGCGCGTTTGAATGGTTTCAATGATTTTTGGCATTGAAATTCTAATTCTACTAATAAAATGCAAAAACGAATAAAGAAAATCTAAAAACGAAAGCTAGAAAAGATTTAAACTTAAAAACGAGAACGGGACCGAAACCCGTTCTTTAAAAAACCAAATTCTAAAATTTTAACCCTACGGATGCAAATCTAATTTTCCTAGGTGCTAAATGATAAAAGAAAATTTAAAAAAAAAGAATTATACTTTTTTGTTTTTTTATAAGTTTTTATGAATTAAAAACAGTTTTAAAAAGAAAAATTGATAAAAAATACTAAATAAATTTGGAAAAATCTGAAAAAATAGGAAAAAGTAGTTTAAGTTGAACAGAATGCAGGAAAAATAAATGCAAGAAAGTTGGCTTATTGAATAAAGCACTAAATAAGCAGAAAAGTGCTTATGGCTTAAATGGGAAAAACAAGTATAAAAATTACCAAGGTGGAGTAGTAACCAGATGGTCCTACTGGCACCGTGGTTAGTGTGTGGGTTGTGTGAGACTTGTATGTGTTAAAGGGGAGGTCCAGGGTTCGAGTCCTTGGCCTCCCTTTTTGATAAAAACTTTTTTTTTCTTTTTTTTTTAAAACTTGTAAATTATGCAAAAATAAGCAATTTAAAAAAAACAACTTTTTTATAACTCAAAAATAAGCACAGAATAAGCTAAAAGAAAACTGGCAGATTTAACTTTTTTCACTAAGTCCTATATAAGCTAAACTGGTGGCTACTTTAAGCAAAAATAAGCAAATGAAAAGAAGGATAAGCAAAAACAGATGGTCTACTATACCTAATAAGCTAGTCTAAGCAAAATAAGCAACTAAATTAAGCAGAAAAGCTAGAAAAGCCAATAAGCAAAAAGGGCAAAAGCTAACAAGCACACAGCCTAAGGGGTACTTTTTGGGCTTATTTTTAAGCCCCTAAAGGGATCCTTAAGGCCTAGTGGGGTATATGTGCTTAAAGCCTAGCTTATGGGCTATCAGAATAAGCAAACACAAAATAGTTTGAAACAAAGTTAAGCCATAAAAAAGCTAACTGAAAACTGCCTCTTACACAGATGTGCTGATTTTTTTTTTGGTTTTCTGAAAAGACAAAGCTCAAGTGAAGGCTTAAAAATAACCTGAAAAATAAACCCCAAATTGAAAAATAAGTTAAAACAGATGGAGACTAACCTCCAATAAGCTTATGCTCAAAATTTAAAATCCTAAAAACACTTCTAACTGACTTAAATTTGAAACTGAAAATGGGCTAAAAAACTAAAAAAATAACTTAACAAAATTTTGACAGAGACAAAGTAACTAACAAGACTTTTAACTAATGTATTTTGACACTCAAAAGGACTCAAAAACAAGACTTAAAAGCAGGTTTTGAGGGCCTAATCAAATAAGTTGTTTTAAAAAGTGTTGTCACCACAGATTTTGACAGCCTTTAGAAAAGACTTAAAAATAAACTCTTAAACCATAAAACTTTTTTTAAAAACTGATCAAAAGGACTTAATCAAGCTTGGTAAAGTAGGCAAAATGACCCAAAGGGTTTTTCAACCAGTTTTGACCCACTTTGGGTCTTGACCCAAACACCCCTTTAAATTTGAAAAGACAGTTTTTAGACTGATTTAAAGTGGTTTAAGCTGAGTTTAGTGAAAACAGAATATCAACAAATAAAAATAAGCAACAAGGAGTAATAACAATACAAGAATAAGCACTGAAATAAGCAAAAGAAAAATAAGCAGATTCAAAGGCAATAATAGACAGATTTAACATAAAACTTAAACAAAGGACAAAATAAGCAAATAACAAACATCAACAAGCATAAACAACTTAAATAAGCAAGATAAGCAGTAAATAAGCAGGTAATAAGCACTTGAACAGTAAAAAGCAAAAAATGAAAAATAAGAAACTTACACAACCCTTGCTCAAAACAGGGTGAATAAAATGATCTACAAGCTCTAGCTTGTCAAAGACAAGCTAGTAAGGTCTTAAAAGCTCTTCCCTTGCTAGCTTTTCTTCCAAATTCAGCTGAGGTACTTTGAGAGTGGAATTTTTTTTGTGATTTTTGGTTTTTTAGACAATATTGAAAACAAATGTTTGTATAATCTTTTAATGACTCAAAAGATTACACAAGAGCTTAAAAACTGTATTTAATTGACAAGTTAAGTAAATGACAATTAAATAAAATACTTAAATTTCATTAACTTAAAAAAACTTACAATAATTTAAATGACAAGTAATTTAAAATGACAGTATTAAAATGGTACAAATTTGTTCTTACAAGACTTAGCTTAAAACAAAATTCGAAAAAAGCTATAAACTACAAATGATCCTATTTTATACTAAGAGCTAAATCTTGAGTCTTCTCTTGCTGTGTTTCTTTATACAGAGAGTCCAAGGGTTGTGTTAGTTGTGTGAGAGAGATCCCAAGCAATCTCAGCCCTTAATTTTGCTTGATGCCCAAGTTGATGAATCTGGTCCTTTGATTATTCTTGTCCAATGAAATTGTTTAAGATTGCCAAGGTGTTCAAGAGGCCATGTGTGGTGGGGTTGAGAGGGATGGTAAAGTTTTTGGACTAGGGTAAACAGTAAACGAGGGTGAAAGAGATGGTTGAATAGTAACAGGGGAATTTGGGAGGGGAATTTGGGCGGGAAATTTGGTTTAGTGGTTTAACTGGGTAAAGTTTGTGGAGTTGTCAATTTCAGCCCCTCAATGTGATATATGGTATTGCAGCCATCGTCCTTATAGTGATATAAGTTTTGTGGGATTGGCATAAATGGTCCCTAAAAGTGTATTGTTGATTTTCACTCACAGTCCCTAAGGGACTAACAGAGTTAAGGTGTAAAAGGGTTGTTTTGGCTTTTGTTAGTTAAAATAGGGATTGGGCCTTTTGATTACTGTTTTGGGCCGTTTGGTTATTTAAAAGGATTTGGGCCATTTAATAGACCTAAAGCGATATAAGTATTATGGTGTATTTATGTTGTTTAGAGAGGTGTGGACTCCGGTTCCCATTGTAAGATGTGGGGTTAGGGTGGGTTTTCCCATTTAACATTGTGTCTTGCTGGTTTTTCGGCTTTTTGACGTTTGTGACTTTTGTTGGAATGGACTTTGTCTTTTTCGCTGCTTCTTTTATTTCATGTGTCTTCGGTTTTGTCGTGTTTGGGTTTGTTATTGTTTCGTTCCTTGTTGGTCGATATCATTTTCCCTGCAGCTAATATAAGTGAATGACATACAGAAATACAATTGTTATTTTTGGTATGTTTTTTTGTTGTCATTTAAATCCTGGTTTTATAGTACGGTCACATGTGATGTGTATTTTATGGCACATGACCAAATCCGTTACATGCATAGTATACAAAGCAAAACACACATATATTTGACATTTTATGTCCGTTTTTGGTCATTATAGGCACGTTTTTATAGGTAAAAGGTATGTAAATTAAGCACATACCAAAATCCCCCATACTAAACTATTGCCGTGTCCTCACGTAATGCCATAAGTAAACACTTTAGAAAACCAAGAATCTTAATCCCCCTTGACTAATTACCTCAAAAAGTAGCTAAGTGTTCATCAAGGGGAATTAAAGAATCATTAGCTTTGAAAAGCCCCGTTTTGACCATTTTATAATATATACACTAATTACCACATATATTTTTGTATTTTTCCTTTTTCTCATTTTTTTGTACTTTTCTTTTTAAGCAACTAACTAACGTGTTTGGACTTTCGTTATTTTTATAACTTTTAGGGTCACAGAACAAGAAGCACTTTAATCTTAAAGTGCCCCAAAAGGATAAATTCATCGTCTCCGACTTTTCACCCGTCCTAAACTAAGCTTAAAAACGAAATCACCATTACATACAAGCTAAGATGCTAACACTACTCATACTTGTACCTTATGAAACTTTTCGCTCCCGATAATTATTATATCTTAGGTGAATGTGCTTATTTCGAATTTCAACCATGGATCAACTTTTTGCAAAATTTCTATGCTTCACGTTCCACCCAAAAGTAATGAGTTTGAAGGCGAGATCATCCCATGTAGCGACTTTCGTCTCGGCACATCCCAACCTTGCGGCTAAGTGACCAGGCTTTTGACACCCCACAGAGACTAGTATCGGGTCTCACGGACCTTTGGTTTCAAAAAATCTTAGGTTTCCCGTTTATATATAGCTTATTTAGAAAAATCATTACTCAAAATGAAATAGTCTTAGTTCAAAAGCATATTTAAATTTAAGAAAAAGAGATTTTCCCTATATTTACATATATCACACTTAACATAATTATTCATTTTTAAGGAAATCCTTGACCTTTTAGAAGGCTGCAACATCGGTTGTGAGCCGGCAAGATGCAACAAACTTTTATCTGTTTCGAATTATTATTCTTACTATGGGCTTTCTTTAGAAGGCAGCAACATCGGTTGTGAGCCGGCAAGATGCAGCAAACTTTTATCAGCCCACAGTTTATAATTATTACTCATCATTCATTCATTCTTTTTTTTGGTTATTTTACACTTTTTATTACCATGATATATAGAGAAAATTTCGTTTTTAGAAAATTTAAGTATAAATTTGAACTAAAATTATTGATATCGACTATACTTCAAAAATTGTTGATTTAAGTTTAATTTTCAAAAATAGCATGTATTATTAGTCTGGTTAGGAGCTTATGGGAGAAAAAGCCACAAATTACACACATGAGCTTGTAAGATTTCCAAATAATCCTTGTTTAGCATCTAACTCATAATTAACTCTATCATTTTTCGTTCTTCGCAAAGATCCCCGAATGCTTAGTCTAAAAGTTAAGGAACAAGCTAGAGCTCAACACGCCCGATCGAGTCAAAATTTATTCTTATTCTACCAGGCAGGAAAGTCAAAATTGTGACAAAACACTTATTTTATTTTTGAAATTTTTTGAAATTTTTTTCATTTTTTTGGTATTTTGGTGGTAAAAATAGGATTACGTGAAAACAACGACTACAGGCATAATCAAATCAATAGATCCCCCATACTAGAATTAAACATTGTCCTCAATGTTTTAAGAAGGGTCTCTACGTAAATCCTAAGCCATTTATTAAGTATGCTTAAAGATAAACGTTAGTCGATAAGATTTGGATATTAGATTCCCAAAATGAAGCAGAGGATTTGAAGCTCTTAGTGAACGAAGGACAAAACCGCGAGCACGAGAGGCTTCAAAAATATGGGAAATCCTGGACATACAACAACACAAACACAAAACACGGAAATGGAAGAGGCGAGCCTTCACAACAACAAAACACATATTCATTACTATTAAGCTAGCATACTACTACTACGATTATACTAGGATAAGCATGGGTTGCCACCCACGAAGCGCTTGTTTAAGGTTACTTAGCTTGACCCGATCCCCCCATACTTGAGCTGGTCAAGGGGGATAGAAATGGAGACACGTGACATCCAAAATACGGATGTCCTCTCCATAAGAGCAAGGAAAAATCTCCATCGGGCTTTCAAGAATTTTAATGACTTTGAAAGCTTTAGAGCCTTGATGAGATAATTCTGGGAGAAGAGAAGAATGAACTCCTTTAGAAGTGAGAATCCCGGGGTTGAAAACTTTTTCCTCATTTTCGGACGAAAACGAGAGTAAAGCTCCGAGCCCGAGAACTTCTTTGTGGAAAGGAAGTTCATAAAGAGGAGGATTAAAATCCTCAAGAATTAAAGAAGCATTAGTAGGCTTCTTTACATTCTTTTCTAGTGTTGCACAGTTGGTGACTTCAAAATGGCTCTTATGAATGAGTATTCCCGGATTAAATACCTTGTCCTCATTGTTGGTCGAAGACAAAGCATCAACCTCGGAAAAATCCTCATAAAAAACCGAGTCACACTCGGGTAAAGGAAGGAAATTACTTGATTCAAGAAGATCAAGTTCATCAATCAAGAGTTTAGACTCTTTGATTTTCTCTTCCTTGAAGTCAAATGGATCATCATATGTATTATCATTAACGGACTCAAGATCAAAAAGTTCATCATCATAATCATCCTATAAAGGTGGGGATGAGTAATCAAGATCATGTTCATCGGTGAACATCTTAGAGATGGTATCAACAAGATTGTTATCACGAGAATTTTTATCAACCGAATCTTCGAGAATAGAATCCATTTCCTCGATAGGATCATTGTTAAGCAAATATTCTATTCCTCGAAGATCGGATTCGGCATCAAAGGGAAGATCATCATTCCCCAGTGGAAATGTGATATGAGCGAGTTCATCGGCGAACCCCTCAAGAGAATAGTCGCTAGTCTCAGAAATCGAGAGACTAGGTTTAAGAAAGAAGTGGTACTTGCCACATAAAAGAATATATGAAAAAGGAAGGAGAAGAGATGAAAGGATTACTATTTCTCTGTTGGAAATGATCACTTGCAGAGATAAGTCCGAATTCATTCCTAAATTAATATAACTTCTTTTCTTCGTGGAAGAAAGCATGTAGGAAATAAAGAAGAAGAACTTGGTCACGGTTCCCGAGATCAAGTGGATTGTCCACTCAATGATTGATAACTTCCAGGTGAGTTAATTCGGTATGAGAAGAACAAGTGGATTTGCCACTTTGATGATTTGTTGCAACAAATACTTCACGATAATCCCCTCTTGTGAACCCACATTATAGACCATCAATCATGTTGATTGATTCTTGATGAGGTTTGGTTGAATAGCTTGAAGTGTCAGTCTCAAATTCAAGGTAATCTCCATTAACCGTCATGGAAATCATTCTTCTCCATGAACGTCAATCAAAGCACGAGCGGTTCGTAAGAAAGGTCTACCCAAGATGAGGGGGACACGAGGATCGCTTTCATAATCAATGATGACAAAATCAGCGAGAAATGTGAACTTTCTAACTGGAACAAAGACATCTCTTACAATTCCGACCGGAGTGCAAATCTCCCGGTTAGCAAGTTCAAGGGTCATTTGGGTGGAAATAAGCTCGGGTAAACCTAACTTTTTCCAAACCGAGAGTGGCATCAAGTTGATGCTAGCACCTAGTCAGCTAGAGCTCTTGCACTTGAGCCTCAACTAAAACCCACACGGAATAGAAATTTCTAGGTCTTGAGTTTTTGGGTAACTGTCTTAGGATGACCGCTGAGCAATTTTCATTAAGTTGTGTGAATTTGCTATTCCTATAAAGTTTTCACATATTGGAAAAGGATGAGACTAAATCGATTTTTGTATTTCAGGATAGAAATCAAAGCATCGGCAAGAGAGATATTGATGTGAAGTTGTTTAAACATGTGCCAAAATTTATGGATTTGGACTTCATCTTTTTCTTTTTCTTGGTTCATTCTTGACGGATAAGGGATATGAGGATGACGAGGATCCCTTTGGTGAACCATATAATTTCTTTGAGAAGGAGGTTTAGATTTTTAGACGAGAGGAGGTGGGACCTTAATGGTAAACTCACCATGTTTCAGGTCTGTTAAAGTCTCATCTTCATGTTTATCCTCCTCCGGATTAATAAATGGAGGAGGCATTAGAACGGAAGGTCCATCAAGAACAAGACCACTTCGAGTGGTAATGGCTTTCAATTCATCTTTTGGGTTAGCAACGGTGTTGCTAGGGAGAGATCCCAACCCCAAGGTAGAAGCGGTGTTCATTTGAAAGAAACTAGCCATCATGTTCTTAAGCTTGTTTGTTTGATTTGACATTGAAGCTTGAATTGAATTTTTCATTTCACTCCTTAACTCGTTTTTCACATTGTTAATTTGAGTTTGCATGGCTTTCATGTTAGCCTCATTTGTTTTTAAAATTTTTTCCAACTCATTTAAAGGAACACTTTGGTTTTGTTGAATTGTAGCTTGATAAGTTGTGTTTTGGTTGAAATTGTTTCCTCGGTTATATCCTTGAGGTTGGGTAAAACGGTTTTGATTATTTTGCCCGTTTTGTTAAACAAAACCCGGTGGTCTTGTTTGATTAGCCATACCCGGAGGACGATAACCAGAATTACCCTGATTGTAGTTACCCGTGGCTACTGCAACGTATCCTTAAATATTATCCTGATATTCCGGGAAAGTGTTGCCATCGGCGGCGAGACACTAATAGTAAGGATGAGCACCACCGCAAGTGACACAAATCTCCTTAACGGCTTTTACGGAAGCTGGAGGTGGGGTTGCTTGAAATTGTTTAAGAATAGCCGTCATAGCGGTAGTCACAACACTCGTTTGCTGATTTACTGCATGAGTCAGTTTAGCTATATCGGAAGAAGAATTACCATCACTTGATTTCACTTGAGAAACAATTGATTTATTTCGTGAATTGCGGACTTTAGATTTGTTTTCGATAATTGTCAACACATCTCGAGTACTTCTTTCCAAAAGATTACCACCGGCGGCAGAATTCAAAGAATCTTGGTCGGCCGGGTTCAAGGCATTGTAGAAAGTATCAAGTTGGTGCAATTCGGTGAAACCATGACGAGGACAAGCACGAAGGAGATCTTTGTAACGGTCCCATGCCTCATGAAACGACTCATCAAACTTTTGTTGAAAGTTGGAAATCCCATTTCGTAGTTTAGTTTTGTTCTTTCTTTGAGGGAGGAACTCATTCTGTTGACGAATTTGGAAACAAGATCCTCCCAAGTGAGAATAGAACTTTCCCCGGGGGGGGCGGGGGGGGGTCATTTTCGGGGCCAACGACGGGCTGCCCCCGCAAGAGAGAAAGGAAAAAGCATAAGCTTAATCGCATGATTAGGCACATCAAACATCACCAGAAACATCACCAGCAGCATCATCATCATCTCCAGCAATCATCCCATATACTTGTGCAGCACCTTTTTCCTCATCTTCACCTTCATGGTCTGACCAGTTTAACATTGAATCAACAGACAACAAGGCCTTGGGTTCTTCAGACTTATCCAGCTCCTTAAGTTTGAATGCAGAGTACCTTGCTTTAGAATCCAACTGCTTCCCTGTACATTCCCTAGCAAAGTGACCCAACTCTGAACACTTATAGCATTTGACCTTCTTCTTGTCAAACCTAGCAGCATCCCTGTTATTAAACTTCATCTTTCTTCCAGCTTTCTTTTCAAATCTGTTAATTCTAACAGAAAGCATTGCCATTTGCCATTTGATGTCTAATTCCTCCAAATCCAATTTTCCAATCTGATCAAAATCCTCATAAGTGATCTGCTGTTGTGGATCACTTTCAGCAACAAAGGAATGGAGAACACTTTCAATCACATTGCTAGAAGTATCAGCACTTGATGAAGCAGTGGTAAAAGTGATTGAAGGTGATTGATTTTGTGAATCAGCATATGACATCTTTGAATTAGTGCTAGCAGCACTAATAAAGGCTGAATGGGTAGGAGCAGAAGTACCTCTTGAATCATAACTTGAGCCACCCTTCACATCAATTTCAAGGGTCCTAAGCTTGTTGTACAGATCATCAAAGCTTAGATAATCAAGACCACCCTTTGTTTTAAGAGTGATGGCCACCTGTGACCAAGAAGGTGGAAGTGCTCTGAGAAACTTCATGTTACAATCTTCATTGTCTGGCTTAGCTTGCATCTGATTAAGTTGACTCAATATCTTTTGAAACCTGTCATAGCCCTTATGCAGACCCTCTGATTCAGATACCCTAAATTCCGAAAACTCCTGCTTCAGCATAGATTTCCGCATTTTCTTGGACTCATCATTACCTCCAAACCTGGCTTTGACAGCCAACCAGATGTCCCTTGCATCATCTAGATGATGAAAATCAGCCATGTGATCCTCAGGAAGAGACTGAAGCAATATTGTTCTTGCTTTTGTCTCTCTTTGAACAGCAATGTGTTCCTCAACAGAAACAGGAGGAAGTATCATAATATTTCCTTTTGGATCTCTTCCTGTCTTTTTCCTGCTGTTTCCATTTAGAACAATGTTCCACAAGTTGTGATCACTGTTCATTATCCAGTACTCCATCTTCATGGCCCACGTCTCATATTCATCCTTCTTTAAGTAAGGAAATTTTGCATTATTGTTTGAGATAGTGGTTGTGTGATATTGTTGGAATTGCTGCTGAGACTGTATGTTTTGTGAGGTTTGAGAGTTTAGAGATTCAAATGCTGGTTCAGAGGTTGACACAGAGAACACAGGTTCAGATGTTGATGGGAAAGAGAATGTTTGTGATGGTGATGGCATGGAGAATGTTGATGAAGGAATTGGTGAAGTCATTGTGAAGTTTTATGAGTGAGAATAGTAAACTTTCTTTAACAGAGGCTCTCTAACCAGGCTCTGATACCACTTGTAGGTCCAGCCCTAGATAGATCTTCAAGCCTGTTAAGGTTGTAGAGTACTTATGTAATCACAAGCAACTCTAAGAGAGACTCTAACAAATTAAACTATTGTTTACGCGGAATATAAACAACAGAGTTAAAGAAGAAGAATTACTCAAACAATGATCCTCTATGGATCTTTTCTATTAATAATAAAAGTGTTTTTTGATCGTCTCTGCTTCATCTATGACCGTAGGTTTCTTAAATACTCATGAAACCCTAACAACCTATTACCTAAGACTCGCTAAAGAGATAAGTATTATCACTTCCTAGGATATCTCATGCATATCCTTATCACTAACTAACTATACTATCAACTCGGAGTAAGCATAATACTACCAGGACTAATATTGTTCTACCAGTAGGAATAACTTTTGATCTGCCAGCACTAACTATAACATTATCCTTACCAGTAGGAACTACATACCTACCAGCAGGAACTTTTACTCTACCAGTAGGAACTACATACCTACTAGTAGTAACTATCTATTACAATATTCCTAACAATCCTCCCCTAAACTTGAATTTGACACAGTTAACTTCAAGTTTCTAGATAGATCTTTCTTTGAAAACTCCAGAGGATTGAACAGCAACATCTTGAAACCAACTCCATACTTCTTGAATCAGAAATCTGATTATAGCAGGTGAAAGTCTTTGCAGCAACATAAGGAAATTGACAGCATGAACACCAAAAGCAGCAACCTTCATAAACTCTGAATCAGCAACATGAAAACCATCAATTCAGGGTTACATACTATTCTCATCACATCCCATGGTGTGTTAACTCCGGGGAGAGGTGAATCATAGAAAATTAATGGATTTGATGTAGCCTTTACCAAGTAGCCATTAACTCTTGGGCTAGCTAACTCTTTGGTGGAATCATGACATCACCCTGGTGAATTAATAACCAGTCCAATTCTTAGAACATGAATCATTGGTGAATTGGAATACCCTAATGATTTTTGGCAAATCATCACAGCTGATAAGTGTAGAATACACATATCTATTTATGCTTAAAATAACCCAAATAAACCCAAAACGGATCAAAAATGTGCTTGTATCTGAGTTTTATGTGTGCAGGTATGGATATGTCAAATATTGCAAGAAATCAGTCAAAAACGGACACGAGAACGGATGAGTGATCAAGAAGCTAAAGAAATCAAAAGCCGAAGCCAGAGAGATCATGCCTCAGCCTTCTACAGTCAACTGCAGCTAAACCACAGTCAACCAAAACCAAACTCCATTGTTTTATAAAGTTCAAGGGCTGACTTTGCAATTTATGGAAGTTGTTTACATCTTGAAATTAGTCTTGCCAAACACAAGGGCCGGAAATGTAATTGCCTCATAGTTACAAAAGGGCGCGGGTCAATGAACCGGGTCAAACTACCCACTTGCCCTCAATCAACCAATCACACGCAAAGCCCCAACCCAATTACCCACAAATAACCCATGCCCTAACCTCGACCTACCGGTTAGAACAGTATAACATCATTTACAGTTACTATTCCACCTTATTTCCCCAAATGAGATCAAAATTCACTTCACACACACACGGAACACACCAAGAACACCATGAACCCTAGTTCGTTAAACCTAGTCACCCCACAGCTAATTAACCATAGGGTTCATAACCCTCTCATCAAACCTTAGACCATCTGTCACTTTCAATTAACCACAAACCCAATCCACCCTGGCAAAATAAGAAGAAACGATTGGGTGATGTGACGTATGTGAGTAGTTTTTACACCACATAAACTAACACAAATATGCACGTAAATGATCCGGGTTATACACATCCTTAAATCCTACGGCTTTTACGGTTTGAACAAGGATAAAGAGAGATGGAGGGCCAAGATTAAAGAGAATAGAGACTTAGAAGATGAAGATCTCAAGCTTCGGTTATAATACCTTGCCCTCCATCATTCCAGCATATAGTATAGATTTTTTTAGTGTTAATTTTTTCAGTTTATTTTTGTAATAGTTTAATTTTGTCGATTCCGTTTTTAGGTAGTTTTTATGTAATTTACAATTTCCTGTTATTCATTTGAGTGTAAAACCTTATTTCAGTTTTAATAAAAGAATTGTTTCATATTAATTTGTGTCCTCATTTAAAATCTGTCAAAGTATTGTGTTTGTTTGCTGTTCATTTCGAAATTTTTTTTTTTTTTTTTTTTTTTCCAAGCTTTGATACCATCCTGGAATTGGATGGCTCTATGGTATTCAAGAGTTTTAGAGCTATTGGTTAGCACATAGGTTTAGATTAGGATGATTTTTTGACTTTGAGCTTATGTTGATAGTAACATAAGCTCATAATACGAGCGCTGTGTAGACTTTCCTGATCATTAGCTGGAAAGCCAAGGTACACCTTATCTTTTAAGCTTCCTTAGTTTCAATTTAGTTTTAATAAATGTGCTTAACTTTTAAGCTTTTGAATCTGCTTAATGTTAGTTGATAAGCCCCAAAGTTTATAGATAAGCGCATCTTTTAGTTAATAAGTTGAAGTATATCTTGTGGTTTGAGTAAATTGTTAAATCAGTTTAGGTTAAAGATTAATGTTAATAGCTGTTGAGCTTATCACCTCATAACCCATACAGCTTATTAAATAGTTAGTAGTTCTAATTTTTATAAAGTTGTCTTAAGAAAGTTAGATAATAAGTTTTTTTTTATAATATGGATGCCTGTTGTTGGTTGTTAGATGCTTCAGGCTACAGAGTCCTGTTCATGGCTAAAGTTTCTGCGTTAGATAAACATTTTATATTAGTCCTTGTTACTTACACAGTTAGCCTTTAAAATTTTCATAGTATAAAAGTCTCTTCGTTAGTTAAATAAGTTTAGTTCAGTTTTTTTTTAAAGTAATTTTTTAGAATTAATTCATTTAAAAAGTATTTTTCTTAGTTTTTAATGACAATTTAATTTTCTATTTTTAGAATTTAATTTAGATTAAATAGTATTTAATTCTAAATGATCCGAAAGCCCATACCAAAAATATTTTTCCTGATTCCTAAAATTTTCTTTAACAATTGAAATTTAGGTTAGGAATCTAGTTTTCCTTTTTTAAAAGATTTAAATTGATTGTTTTCTTAAATGTCGCATTTTATTTACTTCCAAAATTAGTTTTAATTTGTTAATAGTTGTTTAATTGTGCCTTTAATTTTAGTAGTATAATTAAATCAAAAAATATCTCTTTGCTTAATCTCAAATCAATCATATCCGAACGAGAATCGAGTTTCCAATGCACTAGTCATTGGGGAAACGACCCGGGTGATACATACAAGACCCGGTCAAACAACGTAATTATATATAGTAATATCTTTGTGAGTGGAATTGTCCAAAGGATACTTGGGGATTTCCTTAATTTCTCTATAAGTATATTATTTTACGTGTATGTAAAATTGCGAATCAGTTTTTGGCGCCGTTGCCGGGGACTTGTGTAAGCGATTCTCTTGTTTCGAGTTTGTGATTTGGTTTGAAGATCCTTTCGTCCTCGAAAGTTAAATTTTTGTCATAAATCCAAAAATCCAAAAAAATAAATAAAATATAAAAAGTAAAAAATATATTTTCCTTTTCTTTTTAGTATAAGTAAAAGATAAAAAAAAAAAAAAAAAAAAAAAAAAAAAATATAGAAAAATCAAAAATATAAAAAAATTGTCTTAATTCAGAAAATAAAATTCACCAAGTTGGTTAACGAACACCAACAAATAATATCTTCTATTGAGATATTATCATTTCAATTTCCGGTGAACTTGCAATTGTTCCCAAATCGTAATCAAAGATTTAACACTTGCCTTTTGTGTCTCTACGACGTACGGCTCACCTTGAAAAGCAATTTTCAAGAGCTACCGTGAAGTAGTTGATTATTTGGTTTAAGTCTCTTTCGTGTAACCGTTTAAATTCATTGCTAAAAAAAAAAAAAAAAAAAAAAAAAAAAAAAAAAAAAAAAAAAAAAAAAAAAAAAAAAAAAAAAAAATTTAGTGTAAAGTTTTGCTTTTTAATTGTTAGTTTTTCTTTTTATGCGCACTCGTTCGCAATCTCGAAAGACGCGTCAACAACAAACTCTCCGGTTGAACCAATTGTTGAACAAAACTTGTTCAATGGCCGACAATCGAACGATGGCACAAATGTTACAAAAGCAGCAAACCATGCGAAGTGTATGAAGATGCTATAGTGATCCAAACCAATCAATGCCAACAATTTTGAGCTTAAGCACCTTTAATCAATCTTGTGCAAAAGCAAACAAATTTACGGGTAGACAAGATCCCCACAATCACCTCGATTTTTAATAAGTCACTTCAACTTAGACATCCAGAAGTTCCGAACACATCGGTTAAGCTTTTTGCTTTTCCCCCTTTTTCTCTAGAACGGTGACCCCGAGATTGGTTAGGACAAAGAACCACCAAGATCAATTCTCCTGGACTACCTTGTTCAATTCATAACCAATACTTTCCACCTTCCAAAAACACTTACTATCGAAATGAGATTCATTACTTTTAATCAAAAACCAACGAAGCTTTAATGAACACTGTGAACTTTTAAAGGACTCCTCGTCAAATCCCCTCGTACCATGGCTTTTTCGAACTCCACAACGTCGATACTTTTACAACTCTTTGAATCAACGATCAGACTGCCTTTAATTCTGCAGCAGGTAGGCAATTTCTTGACAAAATGCCATCAAGAAGGTAGCAATTATTGAAAGCAATCAAAAGTTCGTTAACTGATACTCCCAGAAGTCGTGCTAATGATTGCAAGAGTGAGTACGGAGGCTCCTCTTTCTAATTCTTCGTTCTTCTAATAAATTCTTTCGATATGCAACAAATAGCCGCTTCTCTCTAGGATAAATTACCGATCAAGATGACCAAATGATGATCAAAATGAAAGCTTTAGTTTTCTGTTAACTAACTTTGGCCTTGGCACTGGGCCTTCAAAGCAGTTGAGGAAGTATGTGTCATGTGGATCAAATCACAATTTTAACCTTTGTTCGTTAACTCGAGGTGGAAACGATTTTCCCATTTTTTCATGATAACATCCAAAATTTCAACAAAACCGCAGCCGTGGAAATTTTCTCCAAGAAACCAACCTTCAAAATTGCAAGTCAAATGAGACCATACCGGGTTTCAAATCAACCGAATTCCAAAACAACCAAAACCGTATCAATGGGAAGTAAAGGGGACAATTCTAATTTCAACCAAACCTGTGTGAGGAAACTTCTAATCGAAAAAACCATCAAAACAACCAAAAACAAGTTTCTCAAGCTACACAAACAAACACCAACCAATCAAACACAAACAATCAATTTTACCTTACATCCTCCAACAAATAGGTTTTAAACAGATTTTGAAAACTACGTCAAGGCAAACGGTGCGGTTGTTTGAAGAATGTTCAAAATCAAGTCAAAATGTGCAGAATCAAATGCTAATGATACAAGTTTGTTGACAAGGTCTTTGTGATAATTTCACAAAATTCGCCTCTACTTCAAATCAGGACTCTTCCAAGTCAAACCGTAAACTAACCCTCGTCACAAATTTAAAGCTATCACCCACAAAGGAGCGGTAAGGCTTTGGAAGAACCTTCTCGATTTCTCTTGTTCCTACAACCCGATGTTTCAACACCTCAAAAAGAACTCTGAACAAAACCCGGATTGAACTTCAACGGAAAAAGTGCTCAAAAATCCAGAAATGGAAAATACCGCACATATCCCACTCCGGGGAAGAGATTCAATTTTTTCATGGAAATTTCCAAATCCCAAAAAGCAGAAGAAAAACCATTAAACGTGAAAATTCCAAGATCTTAATTCTCCTAATCCTAATTCGAGTCAATCTAGACTTCCATACCCCGAAAGGATGAAAGTTAGAGAACACGATAAACTAAGTGCTCAATATAGCCGGTTCTTGAAGATGTTCAAAAACTCCGTTTAGAGATTGGATTGAAAGATGCTCTTGTCTAAATCAAAGTTTAAACAATGAGTTAAGCTCGTTCTAAGAAACAAAGAGAAGCTTTGAGGAATCGCATCAGACATCAACTGTGAATGCTAAGAATTTTCCGCTATCATCCCCATGGAACAAAGTTCCACGAGAAAACACGAAGAATCGAGGGAAATTTCTATCCCATGTGCTTTACAAGAACTCAATAGGACTAGTGCTTTAGCAGATTCAGGAGCTAGCATTGAATCTTTTACTTATTCTATTCTACAAGAAACATGAGCTTGAACTTTGACTCCTACTCGAAATGACTCTGAGCTTGCCAAAAATCCCCTCCGATTTTTTCCATTTCTCAACAACCGATGGGCCACAGCCGAGGATGTAGTAGATAGAGTTCGAAGGTTTCACTTTTCTTGCAGATTTTGTGGTGTGTTAATTTGAACCGACCCAGAGTGTGCCTATTATTCAAGGAATGACCCTTCCTTCGAACCGCAAAATCTCTCATTGATTTGTACGAGGAAAAATTGACTTTAAGAGTAAGGAAAAGGATGAACTTTTATACTATGCCGATAAATCTGAGAAAACAAGGAAAAGAATTTTGTTCACAAGAAGTACGCCATTTCGTTATCGATTTTCTTCAAAAGATATCCTTTTAGTGGCAGTACCGACTACTCATTCTGATGATCCTACTCCTGTTTCTTCTCCGGTGAAGACTAGTAAAAATTTGTGAAGTTCGCCGATGAACTTGCTCCTCTTAAGTCGTATAACCGTCCTACCAGAGGTGTATTGATTGATTCAACTCTTAAGAAGGACTTGCAGAAGAGAATTTTCAAGAAGGATGTCCGGAGATAAAAATTCCAACTTTTCCGATAAGCAGTCTTCTCACACTAATCCCATTATCCGACAAGGATGAGCTTTTTGCTCTGAAGACGATAATGATGAGATCCGATGATTTTTCTAGCTATAGAAGGTATCTTCTAACTAGAGAAAGGGATATTTCGATCAGAAGGAGACATAGCTTTTCTTGATAATCTACTAGTGATGATGATTCCATAATCTCAATTCCAAAGTGACCTTCCGATCATGAGCCAGAACAAAATGCAATCTTCAATTACTTTTTTCTCCAAGGAGTGATCCTCTCACATGAGTTCGCCGGTGAAACCTTTAACACTTCCTGCAGAATGAATCGTGAATTTGAGGAATATCTTAGGTCTTTTGACAGTGCTTAATGAAATTTCAACTTCCGCCAGGCGGAAATTTTTCATCAAAATTCAGTTATCGAGTCTCTTCCCATGTCTCCTATCCTCGTTGAAGATAGTGACCCCACTCAAGAAGAGATTGATATTCTCCTTGTTCCAGATAATTTAATTCCGCCTGGTGTTGAAGATGCTGATTCCGAAGATGAAGTTAATAAGCGTCACCATAACCTTGATCCCCAAGATGTATACCCGTCAATATCCTTCGAACCTTCCACCCCGGAACCTCCGGATATTGAGAAATGTTTTGAACCCAAAGCGGGAATTTTGATAATCAAAGAGTTTAAGGGTGTTTCTAAATCTCATATTTTATGACCTAATATTTTACACACCCTTAGTTATCAGATATTACCCTTCTTTCCTCAATTGTACTCTTCGAGAATGAAGACTACAAATTTTTGCCCCTAGGCATAGTCCACATTTCTAAGACCGGTGGCATTTTCTAAACATATTTCTTGTTCTAAGTAGTTTGCTCCACTCCCTAAGGACCACTGAAATTCAGGGATCGAAGTCGAGCTTGCACTCGGTAATCAAAACAAGCGGCTTCGTGGGATACACCCCATGCTTATCCTTTCTTTCTATTTTCTAAACCCTAATGTTTTGAGATGTTTGAGGGGCCCATCCTCTTCGTTTCTCGTTGTTTGTTGTCTGTGTTGTGATTTGGCAGGATTAACCCAACATTTCAAGAATCCTCTCGTGTCCGGTTGATTTATCCCGTTCTACTCGAGTTTCTCATCCTTTGTGTGAAATTAGTTTGGGGAGATCAATATCCTTTCTTATCGATGTCACGAATTATCTTTGTCTACTTAATAAACTCTTAGATTTTCGCGTAGGAACCCGACTTATAAACATTTGAGAAATGTTTCATTTTAGTTTGGGGAGGGAATCTATCGATTTAATGTGCTTGCTTGTGTTTCTTTGTTTTCACGACCCCCGTTTTCCCACAAAAATAGCAAAAATTTTAAATTTTTCAGTCTTATTTCATATTAAAAAAAAAAAAAAAAAAAAAAAAAAAAAAAAAAGGTGTTAAGACAAAAATGTATGTTTTCCGCTGGTAAGAATAAGAAGTAATTTATGACACCGATGAACGTGGTTGAGTCTAGCTTTTTCCCTTTGACAATTAATGAAGATAGTTTATGGCTAGTCT
This sequence comes from Tanacetum coccineum, assembly GCA_026074375.1. Taxonomy (NCBI): domain Eukaryota; kingdom Viridiplantae; phylum Streptophyta; class Magnoliopsida; order Asterales; family Asteraceae; genus Tanacetum; species Tanacetum coccineum. Next base: position 17,904 of record BQNB010050082.1, on the reverse strand, counting down.
CAGACATGCTAACTTGAATCGTTAGTAAAGTGAAAGCTTTGTGCTAATCGCAAGAATTATTTAAAATACGCCAAGTTGTGATTTTTATATAGGGCTAAGCATTGCAAATTTCTTTTGTGAAGAACAAGAAATGATAGTGTTATTTATAAGTCATGATATAAACGTTGAATAGTTGGATTTCTTTCAGACTCATATGTATTAATTGTTGTTTTTTCTCACCATTTAGCTTGTTTCACCTTATATATAAATGTTAATAATATAGTTGTATGGTTTTTCTTTGTTAATAAATTAGTTTATTAGAAGTTTTCTCTTTAGTTCCTTGTGATTAGTATGAGTACACATCAGGGAATACTTAATTTGCGTGTAAAAATAACAAAAATATAATAATTAAGTATCTCGCCAGATTACTCATCGTGTCGAAGCGTGGCCGATGTTGGAGTTTTCATATAAGTAGAGTCGGTTTGTCATAGATAAGTAGACATAACATCATTTGTCGACTCGCTATCGATGTGGCTTCGAGATAAAAGGCACCGGTTTTTACTTATATAATCCGAAGTCGAAATATGTTTGCTGCATCTTGTCGGAGGCGTGGCCGATGTTGTAGCCTACTAAAGGACTGAGGTTTAATAAAGTTGCTTAATTTTTGTCTTATTTTGTGCCTTAAAGAGCCTAAGGGTATATGGTGCAAATGAGATTGGTCCATTCATGTCTTAAAGAGCCTTAGGGTATATGACATGAATGGTGCCTTGCTTAAGTAGCCTAATAAAAAGCCAAATTTTGGTCGCCTCGATGTGGACTTTATTCTTGATTGCATTTGATCTTTTGAAAAGGGCTAGGAGCTAATTATTGCGTTCTTTACCATACACTTTATTTTCTGAATTAATAAGTATCGAAACAAAAGTCTTAAAGAGCCTTCGGGTATATGACTTAAGTAAAATCCTGAGATACAAAAGTAGGATTTGTGGGAGGAAAAGTAAGTACACAATTAATATTTATGAGTAGTGTTAGTGTCATGACTTGTAATTAACGATGATCTTGTTTTTAAGCTTAGCATGGGAAAAGTGAAAAATCGGGGATGATGAAGTTATCTTTTAGACGCTTAATTGTGCTTTTTGTTCTATGATCCTAAAAGTTACCAATGTGGTAATGAAAACATTGCATTATGTCAACACAAATAAATTGTAGTTAGGTAGTTAATAATCAAGAAAAATCATAAAAAGAGAAAAATCTTAGAAAATGGGAAGTCGGGTGTTTTATAACTTGTGATCTCTTATCTCTCTCAAAACAAAACTCTTTGCTACTTTTCAAAGGTTTAGTTTTGGGATTTTTTTCGATTAATTTGTTATAAGGCATGTGATATTGCGTGAGGACACACAATCGTTTAGTTTGGGGAGGTCTGATAAGTGTAGAATACACATATCTATTTATGCTTAAAATAACCCAAATAAACCCAAAACGGATCAAAAATGGCAAAAATGTGCTTGTATCTGAGTTTTATGTGTGCAGGTATGGATATGTCAAATATTGCAAGAAATCAGTCAAAAACGAACACGAGAACGGATGAGTGATCAAGAAGCTAAAGAAATCAAAGCCGAAGCCAGAGAGATCATGCCTCAGCCTTCTACAGTCAACTGCAGCTAAACCACAGTCAACCAAACCCAACTCCATTGTTTTATAAGTTCAAGGGGTGATTTTGCAATTTATGGAAGTTATAATTATAAGCCTAAAAAGTGCTTGCCAAACACAAGGGCCGGAAATGTAATTTCCTCATAGTTGCAAAAAGTCGCGGGTCAAATGACCGGGTCAAACTACCCGGGTGTCCACCTTTCAGCCAATCACAAACAAATCCCTAACCCAATTACCCACAAATAACCCAACCCTAACCCGACCTAACTTACCCAACCCGGCTACACTTATAACTTTGTAACATTTACTGTTCACTCCATTTACCCCCAAATTCGATCGATACTCACTCACACACACCGAATCACTCAAGAACACCCAAGAACCCTAGTTTACAAATCACTCACCCACACGATAATTAACCATAGGGTTAATATTACCCTCACAACCCGTAACCCATCCATCACTTTCAATTACCCTTAACCCATTCCACCCTGGCTGAAAGAAGGAATCTCATTGGTGGATATGACGTGGGAGTGAGTGCATATTCAGTCACACTCACATAACTAACACATCAAGCCACGTCAATGATCCGGGTTACACTCATCTACGGCTTACAAGGAGAGAGAAGAAATGGAGGGTCAAGATGAAGAAAAGAAGGATCGAGAAGAAGGATGGGAGCTCAAGTTTCGGGTATAAATACCCCATCATTCCAGCACACTAAAGAGTAGTTATTTTTTAATGCTTAATTTTTAGTTTATGTTTTATATTTTTGCTAGTAGTTTAAATTTTTCGATACATGTTGTTAGTAAGCTCTTTCAGCCTAAAGTTGGAAATAGAGCACATTGAATCAGTCTAATCTTACTTAAACCCTAAATCAGTTTAATCTTACATGGATCTTATTGGATTAGAGCTTTTTAAGGGGGGATCTTAACCTTGGAAAGATCCAAGGACTTATAACCAGCTACTTATTAATAAAAGCTAGGGACTTGTAGCAAGCCTTAATTGGTTCCTTTTGTTTAGCTAAAGGATCAAGTAAGTTTCTCTTTTCATTCTTCTCTAAATTTCAGTTTAAATTGCTTAGTTATAGCTTAAATGTTTAATATTGCTTATTTGCTTATTCTCTTTGCTTATTGGTGTTTAATTATCTCTGTTAGTGCTTATTAGTTATATGTTTTCATCTGTTTTTGCTTAAATAGTTATAGATCATTAGTTACTAATTTCTGTCATAAAAACTTCTAAAAAACCAAAAATATAGTAAAATAGTATAGATCTTAGATTAAGGCTTATTTAGTTGTTAAGTTTTGTTAATTAAGTCTGTTTTAAGCTAGTTTTTTATCTGGTATTTAGCACTTGTTCATTAGATTTCTCTTAAAAAGCTTTTCTCAAATCTGTCATAATGATAAAGGGGTGTTTGGTTTAGTGCACTTTGACCTCTAAGAATTTCACTTGTGAATTTGTTGATCTAAGTCCTTTAGGTTTAGATCTTGCTTCCATTGTGTTTATACACTCAATTTGAGTGTGATTTAGTGCAGGGTTTCCCTTAGGAAACCTGCACTCTTGATTTGCACTTGTGTAAAAGTGCACCATACTACTAAAAGTAGTACTCTGAGCAACCGAGTAACTAACAAACAGTTAGTACTGCTAGCTTAGATTTTAGCTAGGAATTCAAGTAGGATTAAGATTTAGTATATGCTTATACTTAAATTATTTTAGTTTTTTTTATTTTCTAGCTTATTTCATAGCTTAATTTTGTTCTTAAAAGTCAATTTGCATCAGCAGTACCTTCAAGTGAAAGTACTGCTGAACCTTAACACTAGCAGTACTAACATCAGTTAGTACTGCTGACTTCTGGGCTTAATTTAGAACAGTAATTTTAGGATTTAGTTTATCAAATTTAGTAGGATTTGAGTTTTCATATAGCTTAATATAGTTTAAGTCTTTAAATCTATTTTCTAGCTTATTGTCTTAGCTTATTTTGTTGTCAAAAAGTCATAAAAAAATCTAAAAGCAGTAGGAACTTAAGTGGAGTCTAAACTAGCTAATTCAGCTTTTAAGTCTAGATTTTATAGCTTATTTAGATGGATAATAAGTAGATTAATAAGTCCTTAAAGGTTTAGAGTCCATTTTAGTTTTTTTAAGGATTTTAGCTTATTTGGATCTTTGTGTTACCTTGTTTAAATTCTGAGTTTGCTTGTTTCATGTTTAATTTCAGTAGTTTAAACGCACTTCTAGCTTAGTTTTCTTTGCATTTATAGATTAAGCTCATCATTAAACATTAGAACTTCTCCTTTTTTCATTATGAGCTAATTTTGGAGTTTTTTATAGCGTATTTTCTAAAATCAAAGTAAGCACTTCCTTTTTCTGAGTCAGTTTTAGGAATAAGCTCTTAATAAGCTTAGTTTGTAGTTCAGCCCAAGTAAGCCTTTATTAATTTGGTGTTCCCACTAGCGTTTCTTAACAGACTCGCCTCCTTTAAGTTTTTGAAATAAGCACTTTTTAATTTCAACTTATTTTTCAGCTTATTGGACTTAGTTTTGTTTGTCGGTAATAGATTATCAGGGTAGAATATGTTAACTTTTCAATTTTCATTGTTTACAGTTTGATTCCAGTCTGTTAGTAAGTTTGTTTACCTCGTTAGTCCTTTTCCTTTTTGCACCATTAGTCCTTAGTTAAGAATTTAATTAAGTTTATTAGTTTTAATTAGTAATTAGGGTTAGATTTTAATTACTTTAATTAAACTTTTATAAAAAAGATAAAAATGAATGGCATTTATTTTTAAATAATTTTGGTCATTTTTTCTTTTATTCAGGTGAAAAATTTAGTTTACATTTTTAGGGTAAAATTTTAGTCCATTTGCTTAATAGTTGCGTTTCCGTATTTGTTTAATTGTTCATTTTAAATCTTTCCAAATCAAATATCTTTGCTTCATTCAAATCAGGATCCGAACCTAAAACGTGGTTTCAATTTCACTAGTCATTGGGGATAACGACCCGGGTGATCATACTTACCCGGTTTAACATACGTATATTATATATATTATATTATTTTTGTAAGTCTTAACTTTTTACCTTGGTTAAAGGTGAATAGTTGGAATTTACCTAAGTAGTATTTTTTATAATTTATTTTAATAGTACGTAAAACTTTGCTCAATCAAACCTTACGATAGTACCACCACAGAAGACCTAGAGAATGCGATCCAGTTCTTTGTTCTAGGAGATGCCCATCCTTGATAGCTTCTCTCTTGGCTGGATCCACATTATACCTTTGCTATCAATGACTGACCGAGAAATTATACCTTCAAATCCAACAAAATTCACACTTGAAAACTTGGCATACTAACTTCTCGTATCTAAGCAATTCCCAAAATTGCCTTAAGATGTTTTTTTTCCGTGTCTTTTCTGTCCTTTAAATAAATAAGTATATCATACGATGAGACGATTACGAACTTATCCCAGTAAGCTTTGCATACACGTTTCATGAGGCCATGAATACCGCAGGTGCGTTTGTTAGGGTCTTATGGCTATCACTAAAACACGTAATTGGACCATATACGCGAGTTCATAATGCCGATTTTTTGGAATTCCTTTGACTCGTACCTAAGCTGGTGATAACCCGATCTCAAATCTATCTTCGAATAAATACTGGAGATCCCTGGAGTTGATCAAATAAATCGCGATCCTTGGTAGTATCAACTTCTTCACTGTCAGCATTATTTAACTCGACGGTGAGTCAATGCACATCCTGAAGTTGACCCATCCTCATTTGACAAAACAGACCGGCTTCCCCAATGTGAGGAACTGGGTCTTATGAAGCCTTTTTTCGGAAAGCATCTTGCATTGTTTTGAACAATTCCTATCATTTTTGGACGTCCAATCGATCAGTGTTCAGGCTACGCGACGCGGCTCTCCTGGATTAAGTTCACCTGAATTTCCACTGGTGGAGCTGGAGGAAGACCCGCAAAGTCCTCGGGAAACAACTTCAAGAGGAAAAATGAAAATCTCTGATGGTAGGTACGTCTTTAAGTTGCTTTCCTTCCGACTTGTCCTCCTCTTTCTTGGCGGATATCTGTGCCAAAAAGACATGGCATCCCTTCGCCATGTACTCTTGAGCTTTTAGACATGATATAACTATCAACCAAGATTCTCTCCTATTTCTACTTTCGTTGCCATGAAAAGTCAAAGTTTCATTCCCATAGGGAACTCAAATAAGTTTCTCATCGCATACGATCACGGCGTGACATCTTCTTAACCTGTCCATACCGATAATGACATCAAAACTACCCAGTTCTACGGGCATTAGATATATGTTGAACAGATGGTCTAAGAAATTTAAAGTATAACCTCGTATAATAGTGTCTATCTTGACTATTTTCCCATTAGCTAATTTGACATCATAACTATTTTCTAATAGAGTTGGGGCGATGTTAATCAGGGAGCTAAATGTAGTGGATATAAAGCTTCTATCGGCACCAGTGTCGAATAAGATAGATGCATAGTGGTTGTTTAAGAGGAACGTACCCGTGACGACATTGGAGTCTGGGTTTCCCGATGCATTCCCTCTCTTCTCTGCATTCCCAACTGCATACACCCAGCCTTGTGCATTCCCATTTCCTCCATCCTTATTCTTCAACTTAGGACAATCTCTCTTGAAATGTCCTGGAGCTCCACATTCAAAACAACCATTCCCCTTGGGGTTTGCCCTATTTCCTTTTTGAGTGTTAGCAACGTTTGTGTTGCCAGAACTCCTGCAGTCTCGGGCAAGGTGCCCTACCTTATTGCACTTGTGGCACTTCTGAGTACACGGGCCATTGTGATGAAAATGGCACTTGGTGCACTTGGGCAAATTTCCCCCATAGGGTTTCTTCTCACCAGTCCCCATATTGTAGACCTTGGCTACATTCTGCTTCTTGAAGGGTTGTTGTTGGTGTCCATGGTTGTTTCTGGATGAATCATCCGCCTTCCTTTTGTTATCAGACTTTTCCGCATAGGTACGGAGTTTCTGATCCATCAAGTCGTTGGCCAACTCAATCGTCTCATCCAACGTCTTGGGCTTGGAAGACTTCACATTCCCATAGATGTTATCAAGAAGTCCACGGATGTACTTGTTGATCTTCTCAGTTTCATTAGCACAAAACTTGGTACATATCAGGGTTAGCTCTTAGAAACGTTCAGTGTATGCTGGAACATCGTTCCCTTTGACCTTTAGGTTCCACAACTCAATTTCTAGTTTCTGGATCTCACCCAGTGGACAATACTTGTCTGTCATTTTCTTCTTGAGTCCTTCCCAAGTCATTGCATATGCCTCGGGTCCTAAGGTTCTTATCTGTCCGTTCTACCAAGTCAAAGCAGCACCTAACAGAGTGCAGGTGGCAAACTTTACCTGATTATCAATCGCACAACCACTGATATTGAAAACTGACTCCATCTTTTCAATCCACCGAGTTAAACCGACCACGCCTTCAGTTCCTTTGAAGTTTAAAGGTTGACATTTTATGAAATCAGCGTAGTAACAAGGGCGTGCAGTTTGCACATTCCTTCGGTCATCCCCATGTGAATTGTGGCTTGCGTCTCCATTGGTGGAGTTTTGTTGAAGAGCTTGATCAATCATAGCTTGGACGGATTCTGGAGTCATGTTGTTTGGGTTAGTGTTGTCAGTAGGGGTATTATGTCCTCGTCTGGTCGTAGGTGCTATGGTTTGTCTAGATCACAAAAGACAAAACGTGAGGTTATAATCATGAAAGAATATAATAAGGTATAGATGAGACAACAACACAAGAGAGATACATAACATAAACACATCTATTTCATTTATAACTTGGAAAATTTTACATGAAATAGTTGTTGGTACACAAAAATACAATACAAAAGATCTAAGGCTATGCTAGCGGGGAAAACCCCTAATACTTAACATGCCTGTACAATGACCTAGCAAGATAAAATAACATAAATCACTAGATGTGACTGTCAGCATCCCCAGAAGCATCCTGGTGATCTGGAATCCTAGCATCTGGTCCTGGCTGTCTAGCTCTCCTCTGCTGCTCTCGATGTGCTAGCAACTCGGCCTGCATGTCACTCATCTCTCGTCTCATGTCTCTCATCACTCGGAGAGTCTCTGCCATCTGTGCCTGGCGCCTACGGTCAGACTCTCGAAGCGCTGCCATCTCAGCCTGCTGCATCTGGAAACGAGTCTCATATACCTGGTGTTGTGTCTGAATGAGAGTACTCTGCAGCTGTAGTTGTGCCTGATGTGCCTGGATATGGGTCTCGTGTGCATACACATGATCACGATGGGTCTGAAGCTCCTGATGGGTCGCCTGACTCAATCCTATCGAGTGAGCCCAAGCCTCTCGGGAAGCATAGGCCTCCTCCTCCACAATCCATACTGTCTCCTGGAGAGTCATCCTATCCCCCATAAGTAAATCGACCCGCTGTGAGTCCATAGCGACTCGCTGTGATATACGAGTCCTACCATCCTGAGCATCCTCTAATAAAGCATACAAGTCCTGTGTATCACGCTCATGGAGCTCAGCAAGCTCTGTAACCCTAGTATTGACCTCTCCCACGGTCATAGGTGCTACCTCAGAAAAGATATGTATGCGATTTGTAAGCTGTTAGGGTTTATCCTTAGTCTATAAAAGGATCCCTCTTGGCATAGTTAGTTAAGACGACCTCAAGATATCTCATAGCAATATCATATCTCAAATAGTTAGTAATCTGTAATCATTCAAAGCAGATTAATAGAAGTTGTTATTTAGTTCTACATTGTTTTTCTTAGTACTTGTGTTAAGATTCTGCATTAACACATAGTATTCATAATCAGTGTTTCTACATAGTCAACTGTATTTATACATCTTGGCTATCATCCTTAATAGGCTGCAGAGATCTATTCAGTAAGGGACTCACAAGTGGTATCAGAGCCTGTGAGAAACTCTGAATAAGAAGAACAATCAAATCCAGCTATAAACCTTCTTCCTTCAAAACTAAACATGTCTGCATCACAAGAAGAAATTCCACCACCACCACCACCTCCACCATCATCACAAACACCAACCCAACAAACTCCTCATACAGTATCAACCATCAAGCTGCCTATTCTCAAAAAGGGAGAATATGATATATGGGCTATGAAAATGGAGCACTATTTGGCCCATACAGACTATCCAATCTGGGAGGTTATACAAAATGGGAATGGTCCTGTATCAATCACTACAGATACATCAGGACAAATTAAGGTTTTGCCTCCTAGAACTGCAGAAGAGATTGTAGCCAGAGAAAGAGAGAGAAAAGCAAGGACCACCTTGCTTATGGCCCTACCAGAAGATCATCTTGCTAAGTTCCATAAGATGACTGATGCAAAAGAGATGTGGGATGCCATCAAATCTAGATTTGGTGGAAATGACGAATCCAAGAAGATGCAAAAGTATATCTTGAAGCAACAGTTTGAAGGATTCTCTGTATCCAACACAGAAGGGCTTCACAAAGGCTATGACAGGTTCCAAAGTCTTCTGAGTCAACACTTGGTTAGTGTTGAGGTAATTATTAGCTGGCACAGTTAGCAAACCAAAGAGAATGGAATAAAAATCAAAATGCTTCAATTTATTAGTATTAATACGAGTACTCTTGTAGTACTAGGGTTACAAACCTTGAAGCTATTCTTTCTCTAAAATGTATCTAAATCTCTTTAGCAAAAGCAACTTCCTTAAACCTTAAACTAGGATATCCTTTTATATAAACAAGGAGTCCTTTACAAGATTAATGCCAAACTAATTGGAAGTTGTTACAATTCAAATACAAATATAACAGATATACATTCCTTACTTTTTCTTGCAACCTTATCTCTCCCCTCACTAAGTCCAGCAGTTTTGACCATCAGCAGTATTAATCTTTCTTCTAGCAGTATTAACTAACTCTGGCAGTACTAAGTTTGTACTGACAGCACTAACCCATTAGTACTATTAGTTATACCTTGGCAGTATTAACTCTTATGAAGATTTATTCCTAACAATCCTCCCCTAAACTTGTGATTTATCTTCAAATCCCAAGTTTCTTCTGGATTAATTCTTTTAGTCTTCTTCCTTTGTTGATGATTCTTTCAAACATCCTTCTACTTCTGCACTTGAGATCTTATAACCCTTAGAAGTTCAAACGCCTTTGAACTCTCATGATCAACCTCCAATTTCTTTTTCAACATCTTGGAAATCATCTATTGACTTTTAGAGGATATTTTTCTCTTTCTGGCCATATGTATGGGCTAGCCATTCTGCATCAGGTAATATAATGATTTTCCACAAAAATCCATATAAAAAACTCCAGCTTATCAGATTGTATTTCATGCTGATTTCTTCCATGTTCATCTTCTTCTTCAGGTCATAAAAAACGTTGCAGATTTCCCCAAAGCATCAAATCTATCCTTCAGGTTCTTAAAGCACTAGACCTTTATTTGACAATCTGTACTACTCTCTTCATCTTGTGTATCAAGGTCTTAAAGCATCTCACTCAAAACCTTCTAGTTCTTGGAACTGCCATTCTCCTCTGAAGTTTGATAATATGAAATTTCTGTCAAAGTATAGTCTTCATTCCACAATTGGATACTTTGTAGAGAGAGATTCAACATCTTCTGCAATCTATTCTTGGAATTATATCTAAAAACCCTTTGAGTTCTTCCTTCTCTGCATCTTCTTCCAACTTTTGTCTCTTAACAGTCCTTCTTTTTCTTGGAATGAGTTTCTTTCTTTTTGACTCTCGATTCTTTAGCTCAATCTTCTTTCACTTCTTTTTGTGTATCAACATCTTTTGCGTCTATTCTTTTCCGGAGAACTTCATCTTTTCACTTTCCCATGCTCGATGGCTCAAATGTGTGATTAAATCCCAAACCTTTTCAAATATTGGCCTAATCTCATTTTTAAGACATTCCCTTGAAGTCACTAATCTTGTAGTTTCCCTGATTCTTCAAGTATTTGATCATATTCTTCTTGCTGGCAATTGTCTTTGGGCTTCATCTTTGAGCATTGTATACCTTATGACTGAAGGATCATTCCAATCTATCTTCTTAGTAGACTTGGCTTCAGACATAGCTCTTTGTCTTTCCTTTTTATCCCACTTTCTAACAATTTCTTCATCCCTTGTAATCTGTGCCCTTTGTTCTTTATTCATTTGTTCTTCCAGTCTGATGGCTTCAGCAAAACTTAACCTTTCTTGTTCAATCTCTTTCTTAGAATTCTTCTTGGGCTCAGGCTCTGTCATTATTGCTTTTTCCTTGTCTTTTCTTTTCCTTTGCTCTCCACTCCTTCTTGTATAAGTAACATTTCTTCCAGCAGTACTAATATTTTCCTCAGCAGTACTAACTACTGGAATTTCACTAGCAGTACCTTTTGTTGCACCAGCAGTACTAACTTCAGCACTCCCTTTCTCACTACTTCCTTGATCTTGAATGATTTCAGTGGGAGTCACTTCTTGGATAAAAGGTTCAGTTTCAATACTTGCTTTCTCTTGAACTTTTGCATCAGATAATTTCCTCCCATGTTTGGAAGAATCATCTTCAACATCTTCATCATCTTCAGAAAGGACAACCTTAGCTCTTTTCCTTGCTTTCCCAGTCTCGATTTGAGACTCTAGCTTCTTGACCCTGAGAATGAGCTTAGTAAATGCAGAACTGTAAGTTTTCTTTGTCTTCCTTAAGTCATCCTCCAAGACTGCAACCCTGTTAGAAAGTTTGGTAACCAAATTTGTCAATTCAGTAAGTTTCAAGCTACCCTCATCACTTCCATATGAGTGAACAACATAGAGAGGTGAGTCATTGGGTGTAGGAATGTGTTTTTCTGCTCCAGGTGATGGTTGGGTTGGTTGTGTTGTATGATCAGGTGAGTGTTGAGTTGAAGGTTCAGGTGAGTGTGAAGGTGAAGGTTCAGGTGAGGGTGAAGGTGAAGGTGAAGGTGAAGGTGAGGGTGAAGGTGAAGGTTCAGGTGAGGTTGAAGGGGAATTGTGATTTTGAGGAGAAGTGGATAGGTTCAGGAAAACACTAATAGCATAGTAGGGAATAGAGCAACTTCCTGGCCTGAATATCCCTTTGTAGGCCTCTTCATGTTGTTAAATACTTTGTTGCTAAGAGAGGGTACAGGATATGTTCTTGAAGTTGGTTCCTCTGCATATCTAAGCATATTTGAATGAACCTAGGGTACATTAAAAACTTATGGGGGCTAGAAATATTTAACACCATATGCTCAAAAATCATCCTAGAAAAATTATATTTCCTATTGGTAGCTAAACATATAACAACAGTTGTAATGTTACTACTAAATTGCTCCCAAGTAGTCTTCTTTGGACTAAGGAAATGAAGAATATTGTGAATAAGAAACCTCCATTGAGGTGAAAAAGCACCTCTTTTGAAAAGTTAACTTATCTGAATCAGTGTGATATCTCATATGTGACAATTGCTCAAAATCTCGAGTTGGGAATTGAAGTTATACCATTTGATCATCTAACTTGAGTTGTCGTCTTAAAGATGCCGTAGTGATAAGTCATGGAGGTAACACATCAATGGTAGCATTAAATTTTTTTTTTTTTTTCCTTGACTGTCTCCATTTCATCAGTAGTAGTTTCAGCAGACCTCCAAAATTGTTTGATAAAAGAGACAGAAACAGCAGGCTTCTTTGTGAGTGCATAACCAATGTGACTTCAAGCTAGGAAATCGATGACTTGATGAAACCCTTCACTGTCTGTAGATTTCCCTAGAAATGCGACCATGTTGTGCTTGTCACAAAATTCCAAATTTTCCATGAATAAAAGTGTGAGTAATCAAGTGGGATTGATCGGTTATGAAAGAATGAATGCTGGAGAAAGTTAATTGAGATTATATAGAGAAAACATAGAGATATGGTTTGACTGACTTAAAGAAATTAATTTTATCATGATGAAATCAAATGGATATATAGAAAGATCATGAAAGTCCAATTGGTCAAACCCCTATTTCATAGGTATTTGGCAGAAATATCTCAACGGCTCTATTAATTAATGAAAAATCTGTTAGGGCCAAAACAGTACTATCGGTCATCAGCAGTATCTAAATTGGTCTAGCAGTACCTTTAATAAGCCTAGCAGTCATTTACTTCTCCAACAAAAGCAGTACCAAACTTCCAAAGATTATGTAGCATTCAAAAATAGCTACCAATCTCTCTTTCTGTTTTTAAGCTCACATTGAATCTCTCAATTCTTTTGACTCACTTTGCACTCTGTCTGTTTTTCACACATCTCTCTTTCTGTTTTTGATCTCACCAAATCTCTCTATTCTTTTGGCTCACAATTCACACAAAGTATAGTTTTTGGCAAATATAGCCATTAACGGTAATTTTTTTGTTCTTTACCAATAGCGTTGCTTTGGACTAGCCAATGCTGCATTGTAAAAACATGGTGCATTAATGACCATATAAAGTTTTGATGTAAACACTATCAATTATCAACGGATTTGATTAGTCTTTTCAATAGTCAGTTTGCTTCTGGATCTAGCCCAATGTTTATTAGAAAACATGGTGCATAAAATTGATAAACCATTTAGTTGTGAGTAAACTTCAATATCAATGGATTTAAGAAGTCTTTACCAGGAGCCGTTTGCTCTGGACTAGTCAATTCTTTGTTGTCTATGAGACATGGTGAACTGATGACCATTGGGTGTGTGGTGTGAAAACCAACACTTTGAGGAACAAACAACATTCCTCCCCTCAAAGAATGCATCATTGAGTAACCAATTTCACACTTCATTGCTTATCTTGAAAGAGTTAACTCAAAACATGAGAACATAAATCTACCACTTTTCTTGTTTAGCGGTATTAAATAGGTACTAAAGGATTAATAATGAAGACATAGAAATTACTACGCAGTACTAAACTATACAGTAACAGTTATAACAAAACCAGTTTTAAAATATAACTAGCTGTACTATTTATAAACTAGCAGTATTTAAGTTACAATGACTTAAAGTACTAACAGTAACAAACTTTAACAAAAAATAACAAGAGATATAGCGGCATTAGGGATTTAGCATTCCAATACTTGAGACCAAGTACTGAATTACCAGCATCAAAACCTTTTGTAAGAAGATCTGCTACATTATTTTTAGTGTCAATCTTAACTATTTGAATCAACTTTTTAGCATTGCAGTCTCTTATAAAATGATGCCTAAGTTAGTTTTCTTTGGGGACCCAAGCCATTACTGACTTGGATCTGCCTTGTGCATCAATGTAATTATATTTGTTAAAAACCATGATGCACCATTGGGTTTGAGGGTGTCTCAACCCAACCATGACTGGAGGGTCTTAACAGCATTTAAACCCCTGTCCTCTGATAGTAGTAACAGTTGAATAATTTTTTTTTCCGAACAGTGCCTGTAGTATAAACCTTTTATTAAGACACCTGTTTGTTAATGCTGTTTTCTTGTAAAAGGGTCTGTGAACAGTTGATTATGCTTGATTTTGAAAATTTGTCCTTGGTCTAGCACAATGAACTGTTGAATTTTGGTTATGTGACAATATAGAGGCTAACAGTTATTAAAAGACTTAGCAAGTACTAAAAGGTTGCTGTGTTTAAACAGACTAAACCAGTATTAACAGGCCTTGCAGTATTAATAGTTTTTAGGCCAGTCTCCAATCTAATTCTTCATTAAGACTGCTCTTGGAACTATGGTTTGGGACAGCTGTATTGAATGTGATCAAAACTTCCACAGATAAAACATGCCTTGTTATTAAAAACAAAGTTACATCCTAACTGATTGGATTTTTTCCCATTCCAATTCCTTTGGTTTCCCCTAGGTATTTGTGTCCTGTACATCTCTGCATACCTAACTGACCTTTTAACTTTTTTTTTCAGGTTTAACAAACTCTTTCTTAGTAGCAGTGGTTATAGCAGTTTTCTTATCAAACCTTAGGTCTAGAATCATCATCATCTTATCATCTGTCCACCCATTCTTTCAATAATTGATAGCATCATTATTCTCTCTATTGTTTTAGGTTATTTACTTCCGCTAAATGATTATCAGGATGGAATAAAAACTTTTCTTTCAATATTTATTCTACTTTATGTGAAGACTTACCAGAGTAGTTTCTGTTGTTAGTCTTTTGATTGTTGCTTCAAAGAGTCATCTGTGTTCTACCTTAGAATTTTCTTTGTCCTCTTTATCACAACCAATGGTAGCTTTTTAAACTAGATATTCTAGGACCATATCATTTACCTCAGTTCTTTAAATTCTTCAAGACTGAATAAGATAAGTCTATAAGGGTTGTTGGTCTATTTAGAATTAAAGGATGAGGTGAAATGACAGCATTATAGCCAAAACCCTTTTTGCTCTTGTTAGTTATCTGACTTAGCCTAAAACTATTCTAGGTCTTTTTGCTAGATTTATCAAATTTTGCATCTTAAATTTTATACCCCTCATTTTCTTTCTTTAACCTTTTCCAAGTTCAGTCCTAAGTAATCCCATTGTTTCTTTTGTGACCTACACTTCTTTTAAGCAAATAAAGCCCAACTTTTTTTTACTCAGAAAAAGGACTTCAGATTTCTTATATTTAAGAATTGTTCTTCTAATATTGATAAACATCTCTTTTGTATGTAAAAGCTTTAAAAACCAGTATCATCTATTTAACAAGCAATATATTACTGTTTCTTTAGTGCTTCATAGTTTTTTCAAACATGATTTAGAGCATGATTTATATTTGTTACCTCCAGAGAATTGAGAATGCCATGAGAGCCATGTTGCCTGAAGTTTTCCTTCTGCCCATGTCAATCCTAATCAAGGTCCAGCACATCTATAGCATTTACATTGCGCTTTTCAAAAGCATCTTCAATCCTTTACTGCCTTTGATGAAGCTACCTTGATTCTATTTCTTTGATCTTTATCTTGGTGCTCTGCATTCTCTGGCAAAAGGTCCCATTTTTATGGCGAGTTGAAACATTCTACCTTTTGGAATTTTTTTTTTTCATTATCCAGCAGTATGCTTCATCAATGATGATTACCTGCTAGTTCTTGATAGAACTTTCTTGGCCCTAATGCTTAGTAGTGCCATATTCCAACTTTGATCCATTTCTTCCAAATCAATCATCATGAAGTTGTTCAAGATCTTCCTGAATAGTTTGAGAACCTTGTGGTTGAGTGGATTAGAAAGGCATATATGTGCATCACTAAAACTAGCAGTACTATTTTCAGTACTGGCGTATTAACTTTGGTAATGGTACCTGTACTAACTGTAGGATTAACAGTATTAAATATTATTGTACTTCTTGCACTGGAAGTGGTTAGAAATTTGCCAAGGTTCTTATCATCATTGTTTGTGCCAACTGATTTCTTAACCTTCTGTTCAACAATTTTAAAATTGTTGTACAAATCATCCAAACCCATATTATCAAAATCAGGTTTGTTCATCCAAACTACCACATGTGTATCTCATTCCGAAGGTAAGCTCCTTAAAAATTTAACATTTAGATCTTCTGGAGGAGTAACTACACCTAGAATTGCCAAATTCATTCTAATAAGTTTTTTTAAAGCCTATGTTAAAGATTAGAATCAAGTGATTTGGAGCATTTGAAGCATTAAAGTTTTCATACTGTTGCTTCAGCAAAGCCTTCTGTGTCTTCTTTGTTGCTTCATTCCCTCCAAATCGAGTTTTAATAGCAGCAAACATTGATTGAGCATCAACATACTGATTGAAGGTAAGTTGATGTTCATTGGGAAGTGCCATGAGCAGTAGACTTCTGGCCTTTACATCATTCTTTTTACAAATCTTTTCTTCAGCAGTAGAAGGCACAATCATCTTTGTTGCTGTTGATGGACCAGTTTCTGGTGCTGTAACAGGAATAGGTACCCATGAATTCCCATTCTCTATGACCTCCCATAGAGCATAATCCTAGATCTGAAAGTACTGTTTGATCCTGATCTCCCACATCTCATACTCCCAGAGTTTGAGCATGGGAAGCTTGGCCAACGCATTGTTTTGAGTGTTCTCCAACTCCATTACTTCTAGATCAAAGTTTCTCAAAGCACAGGCTCTGATACCACTTGTTGATCCCACACCTTGATCGATTCTTTACCTTGTAAAGTGTTTGTTTTCCTTGATGAAATCCAAAATAACAAGGTTGAGGACTTTGTTTGGATACCAAAGTGTTTGCGGTAAATCTACATAACTGCATCAATAAGGGCCTGAGTGGATGCTATCCTGAGTGTCTAGATTTGGGTTGGACACCTAGATGATGGTAGTAATAGTGATGGCACAGGTGGTGATGATGAATGTGTAGGTGGGGCTGTGCAACTAGCAAGGCGCTCTCCTGTAGAGGGTGGTGATAGTGAGATAGGTGGTGATGGTGATGGAGTAGTCATGGCTAGAAGTCTCTCAACCTCTGCCTCTGGTGGAAGGGATATGGAAGCCTGAAGCCGGACAGTGATCCTAGCTCCAGTGGTAGAAATGTTGGTGGAGGATGGTGGGGAAACAGGCTCAACAGTAGGTATAACAACAGCGGAGTCGGCCGAAGCTACGTGCTCCTCCTCATCCTCCTCATCCGCATCCTCGTCATCGGCGTCATCCCCAGATGAATCGTCGTCATCATCATCTCCCTTGTCCATGGGATAGTCAACCGGACCATCTTCTGACTCATCATCCTCATACTCCTCTAGATCCTCCTCGGGATCCAACTCAGTAATATAACCGGGTGACTTAGTAGTAGGCGAATCAATAGGAGGTAATGGCTGCTCCTCAGCTGGGAATACATATTCATCCTCCAATGGTATATACTCAGGGTATACATGCTCTGGCATGTAATCAGGATCATGTGCCTGTGTGAACATAGGCTCACGCTCATCCTTGTCCTATGGAACTGGCGGTGTTTGTGGATCCTCTGGGCCTGGTATGTATTCCAGTGATGGTGGGGCTACTGGATGCATAGGGAGTCTATTGTATCCATATACGATGACTCCTGGAAAGCCTCCATCAGATATCTCCTCATCATTGGCTCCCCAGAAGGCTCTGCCTGACTCAGAATCGGTGTAGACGGAAGTGTAGGTAACCGCAGATGATGCAGAAGACATGACTGCTGCAAAAAGCAAAAATAACTTATATAAGTATTACTTATAAGAGAGATCTGTATGTTATGTCTATAAGTTTTAATTATAAGAGTCTTATAGTAATATACGTAGTATAATTTATATACGCATATATCAATCACCCAAGCACTTTGTAAACTACTAATGCTAAGACAGTGTATGTCATGTAAGCATGTATATTAGATGCAAACAAGTAATGTA
>BQNB010050081.1:0-41697 GCA_026074375.1 Tanacetum coccineum | reverse complement strand
AGGTTACGTGACGAGGCTGTTTACTTTCATTTGAAATAAATTTCAAATCAATCAACTACCTTATCAAGGTGAGTTCATAGTCCTACCTTTACATGTTTTCTAAACTCCGTGGGGAGATACATGCTATAACCATGAATACAAGTATTTTCAACTGTATGATATCCTGATATTATTGCCTAAGTACCTCCATTTGCCATAAGGCCCTACTATCATGAATCGTTAATTACTTGTAACCCAACGTACTGGTTAAGTAAGCGCAAATGCCGTGAATAGATCTATTAGGACTGAACTTCCCCATCCGGGTAGATAACAACGCACTACCATACGGACGCATATCATTTGAGGAACTTCGGGTGTTTGGCAAAGCACCCGCTTGGGGCAACAACTTATGAATAACATTTACTTAAGGCTTCGGTGTCATGAGCTTAGTGCAATAATATAATGTTGTTTTCCATGATAATTGTATTCGTTTCAATTATTACCATTTACATTAACTTGTATTCAACCATTATATGGCAAACCTGTGAATTTCACTCAACCTTTGTGTTGTCCTTTTTAGCATGTTTATCTTAGGTAATTGAGCAATCTATGGCACGGAGTGGCATTAAACTCGAGGACTTCTAAACTTGTTATCATTCAACTTTTATGTTTTCAATGTATTTTGGGACCTCCTTTTGTAAAACTCTGAAATAATATTGAATGATAAATACATTTTTCAAAACGTCTCTTTTGAGTTGTTTTCTATGATTATGACTGTTGATTCATGAAGTAATACCCCAAGTTAGCTTCCGTTGCTATATGTCAAATAAGGAGGTGTTACAATATGATGGAAAAGAGCCTCTTATTTGAGATTTGAATTACACCATGTGGGATAAAGATGAGGAAGTGATGAGGTAAGTTGGATTGGTGAGTTGGTATGATCAAGGGATATAAGAGTTTATGTGTGTAATTTGAATTTCAACTTGAGAGAGTATGTGAGTGAGGATGAGAAGTGTATATGATAAGCTTTTTTTGGTAAAGGGGATTACCCTAGAAAATTGTATTAATCACAGAAACAGTTAAGTACAATGGAATGTAGCTAAATACTCCATTAACCTCAAGCCAACGCTTGAACTACTACTAAAAAATGAGACATGCCTTAAATGATTACAAAAGAACACTAAGACACATCCTAATTCGACCTATAAACCTTCCAAGCAGCAACATCCATAAGCCATACATAAGGAGAAACATGATCCAAAGGAGATTGCCTCCTTAAAAAAACCTTCCCAAGAAAAAAACCATGGGAAAAACCTTAGAGAAGGAAAAAAGAGAACAACTCTCCTTTGGAACTTCTGTCTTGGAAACCAAACCTCAAAGATGTCTTCCATATGATCCCCCGAAAAAATTAACTCGATAATCATAAGGAACATCAACTCCCATAAAGCCTAAAGTTATTAGGAATCTTCCAATGCTCAAGCAAACGATTCACATTTATAGTTTTCTTGAATCTGAATGTAATGAGCTTTAACCGAATAGTGATCATGATAGTATCACGCGAATCTTCCGCATACCTCTTAGTCTTCTTGAATAATAAATTATTACGCTCAAATCACACAAAGTAAGACGTAGCAGCCATAAGACGTCTTCCAATTACACTTTTTGCCATCCTCTTATTCGCCAAAGGATTTAAGTACATCGTAATATCATGAATACAGGGAGGGACACTTTCCATTTCAGCAAGGTGATGCACATATAGCCAAACCTATGAAGAAAAATTACACTCAAAGAAAAGGTGCTCGTGAGAGTCCGTTTGTAATTCACAAAAGGGACACCAAAACAGGTTTAAGTCAGTATTTAAACCGACGTCTCATTGCCTCAGTTTATCCTATGTAGGAAGACTAGTGCGTATAACCAACCACATATGAAAAGCGTGCCTTGGAATACAATGGGAGAACCATACCATTCGATGCCACCATACCTCAATTCCACAAGGTCTAATAGCTTCCCATGCTCGCTTAACAGAAAAGCTCGAAAAGTTCCCATTAATATCACACCAACAAGACACATCCAGAGAATATGTGTCAAGATTAGGAGCTGTAACGAGACCCAAATCAGGAGCTTTAAGCAACCATGATTGGGGCCAATTCCACTCATTATTTGCTACCAGTTCAGTGACACAACTCGAAATGCTAAAACCTTCCCGGGTAATATCTCTTGTAGAAAGAAATTGGATCAATGGGCAGTATGCACACCACCTATCAAACCAAACTGAATTAGTAAGCCCATATTGTCAAAATTTCCATACATTGTATAAATGACTTGTGATATGATTCTTATTTTGTATCGTCTTGTAAATGTTGATAGAATGGCTCCCAAGAGGACATCAACATCTGCAGCACCAGCCATGACTCAGGCCGCCATCAGGAAACTAGTTGCTGATAGTGTTGCTGCAGCTCTGGAAGCACAAGCTGCTACCATGGCAAATGCTGACAATACCAATAGGAACACCGGACCAAGAGAAATTCATGTAGCAAGAAAATGTAGCTACAATAGAGTTTATGAGCAGTCAACCTTTCAATTTCAAAGGTACGGAAGGCGCTGTTGGCCTCATCCGCTGGTTTGAATGAACTGAATCGGTATTTTCCCATATCAACTATACCGACGACTGCAAAGTAAAATTTGCTACTAGTACTCTAACTGAAGAAGCTTTGTCCTGGTGGAATTCATTCGCCCAGCCTATTGGAATAGAGGAAGCCTACAAGATCACCTGGTCTGATTAAAGCTCTTATAAAGACGCATTGTCCCAAATGAGATCAGAAAATAGAAGATGGATTTTTACAATTTGACTGAGAAAGGAATGATTCATAGACTTACGTTAGAAGATTCCAGGAATTGGCAGTTTTATGCCCATCTATGGTGCCAAATTCTGAGAAACTGTGGAAAGTCTTCATCACCGGGATTACCCAGAAGTTATTAAAGGGAATGTTACCGGGGGGGCTTCCAAGCTCATACTTTGAGGAAGCCATTACCGTAACCCAGAGGTTAATAGAGTCAGTATCAAAGACACTATTCTGGTGCAAGGAACCAATGATCACAAACGAAATTTTGATGATAGAAGAACCTTCAACAACAATAACTACCAAATAACCATAATAACGATCGCAACAATGATCACCACCAACAGCAGAATAGAAGATAAGAAAACTTTAGGGCTTATGCTGTCACCCCAACTGAAAACAATAGGTATACTGGAAGCCTTCCCATGTGTAAAAAGTGCACCCTGCATCACACAAGACCTTGCACTGTCAAGTGTCAGACTTGCAACAAGGTAGGTCATCAGACCAGAAACTGCAGAAACAAAAGGTCAGCCACTGGAAGTAACCTACAACCAATATTCATAACTTGTCATGCCTGTGGAGAAAAAGGGCATTACAGAAACTAGTGCCCAAAAGCAAACAACAATGCCCATGGAAGAGCATACTTGCTAAGGGACAAGAACGCTCACCAAGACCTGAATGTAGTTCTCGGGTTACGTTCTTTCTAAAAAAACATCTAGCTAGGTATTATTTGATTCGGAGTCCCGAAAAAGTTTTGTATCCATATCTCTTGCATTCTATGCTTAATATTCCACCAATTACACTAGATATTACTTATGACATTGAAATGGCCGATGGGAACCTAGTAGGCACTAATACCGTTATCCAGAGTTGCACTCTGATTTTGCTAAACCATCCTTTCGAAATTGATCTCATGCTGATTAAACTCGGTAGTTTCGACGTCGTATAGATTGGTTATCCAAGTATCATGCTAGAATTATCTATGACGAGAAAGTCGTCATCCAATGACGTATGAAACTTTTTGATCATACGAGAGTGATCAAAGTAAAACCGACTAAGCCTTATATCATGTATAAAATAATGAAAGGTATATTATCCAAGGATATCAAGTTTTTGTAATAAAAAACCCAAGTAATGGAGAATAAGTCAGACGAAAAACGACTAGAAGATATACCAGTAGTTAGAGAATTTCCGAAAGTTTTTCCTAAAGATCTACCCGGCCTTCCTTCGGTTCGCCAAGTAGAATTTCAAATCGATTTAATTTCAGGAGCGACACCAGTATCCCGAGCACCTTACAAATTAGCTCATTCAGAAAATGCAGTAATTATTCATATCAACTACTAAGTGTTAGCAGACGAGGTTTTATACTGACCATATACTTCTCCTTGGGTGCTTTGTCTTATTTGTTAAAAAGAAAGACGGATCTTTCAGAATGTGTATCAATTATCGGGAGCTGAATAAACAACCGTAAGAATCGTTACCCATTACCCAGAATCGATGACTTATTCGACCAACTTTATGGTTCGAGTGTTTACTCGAATATTGACTTAAGATCAGGCTATCATCAACTGAGAGTCAGGGATGAAGATATCCCCAAGATTGCTTTCAGAACGAGGTATGGACACTTTAAATTCTAAGTGATGCCATTTAGTTTAACTAACGCGCCTGCTGTGTTCATGGATCTCATGAACCGTGTGTGTAAACCTTAACTTGGATTAATTGTGATAGTGTTCATCGATGATATTCTTATTTGCTCCCGCAACAAAGAAGAACACGCAGATCACTTGAGAATAATCTTAGAATTACTCAAAAAGGAGAAATTATATGCCAAGTTCTCTAAATGTGATTTCTGGATCAGTATCGTGCAATTTCTCGGGCACGTGATTGACAGCCAAGGAATTCACGTTGACCCCGCCAAGATTGAAGCAATTAAGAATTGGGCATCTCCTACTATACCTACAGAAGTAAGCCAATTCTTAGGACTTGCTGGCTACTATCGAAGATTTATCAAGGATTTTTTAAAGATTTCAAGGTCTTTGACTGAATTAACCCAGAAAAACAAGAAGTATATCTAGGGAGAAGACCAAGAGTCAGCTTTCCAATTGCTAAAACAGAAACTTTATGAAGCTCCAATCTTAGCATTACCAGAAGGAAACGATGACTTTGTCGTTTACTGTGATGCATCACATCAAGGTCTGGGAGCAGTGTTAATGTAAAGAGAAAAAGTTATTGCATATGGATCCCAACAACTCAAGCCTCATAAAGAAAACTATACCACACACGACCTTAAATTAGGAGCAGTAGTGTTCACTCTTAAAATTTGGAGACAATATTTGTATGGCACAAAGTGTACTGTGTTCACTGATCATAAAAGTCTTCAGCATATCCTTGATCAGAAAGAGTTGAACATGAGACAACGCCGTTGGTTAGAATTGTTTGCAAATTACGATTGTGAGATTCGCTACTATCTTAGAAAGGCAAATTTTATAGCAGATGCCTTAAACCGGAAGGAACGAATCAAACCACTCCGAGTTATATCATTAGTCATAACCCTTCACCCCAAATTACCATCACAAATCCTCGAAGCCCAAACCGAGGCGATCAAAGAAGAAAACATTGAAGCTACGAACCGTACTAGGAATGGACAAAGCATTTGAAATACGTCCTGATGGAACCCGATGTATCAAGAATCGAAGTTGGTTACCACTCTTTGGTAATTTGAGGGACTTAATCATGCATGAATCCTATAAATCTAAGTATTCCATTCATCCAGGTTCTGACAAGATGTATCAGGATCTAAAGAAACTCTTTTGGTGGCCTAACATGAAGGTAATCATCGTTGAATATGTTGGCAAGTGTTTGACATGCTCTAAAGTTAAAGCAGAATGTCAGAAGCCATCCGACTTACTGATACAACCAGAGATTCCTACATAGAAATGAGAAAGAATAACGATGGATTTTGTTACAAAACTACCAAAAACATCAAACGAACATGACATAATTTGGGTCATTGTAGACCGTCTTACCAAATCAGCACATTTTATCCCTACCAGAGAAATAGATAGTATGAAAACCCTTACAAGGTTGTATATAAAAGAAATAGTTTCACGGCATGGAGTGCCGATATCCATCATCTCGGATCGTGAATCAATGCAGAGTGCTTTGGGTACTCAATTAGACATGAGTACGACATATCATCCCGAAACCGATAGAGAAAGTGAAAGAACCATCCAAACACTCGAAGACATGCTTCGAGCATGTGTTATAGATTTTGGAAAAGGATGGGAGAAACATTTACCACTGGTAGAATTTTCCTACAATAACAGTTACCATGCCAGTATTAAGGCAACACCATTCGAGGCACTTTATGGTCGAAAGTGTCGATCACCTGTCTGCTGGGCCAAAGTTGGAGATGTCCAACTCACGGGACCAGAGATAATCCATGAAACCACCGAAAAGATAGTACAAATCTGACAACGCTTGCAAGCTGCCAGATATTTGGTAAAGGAGTTATGCCAATGTAAGGCGAAAGCCCTTTGAAACTCCATATGTTGGGATCGTTTCTGTTATGTTAAATAAGTGTCTCCTCGGAACGTGTGTCATCCGATTCGGAAAAAAACGAGGGAAAGCTTAACCCCCGGTACAGTGGACCATTTTATATGATCATTGGCAGGGTCGGCCTTTTGGTGGCATATAATTTTGAGCTTCCTAAAGAACTCAGTAATGTCCACAGTACTTTCCACATTTCTAATTTAAAGAAATGCCTATCTGACGAATCTCTCGTCATTCCAATGAAAAAATCTTCGGTCGTATGAAAACTCAAATTTGGGGAGAGAACCATAGAAATTATGATCGTGAAGTCATGAACTAAAACAAAGGTGTTATTCCTATAGTCAAAGTAAGATGGAACTCTAAAAGAGGACCAGAAATTATGTGAGAACGCAAAGATCAAATTCGTGCCAATTATCCTCGTCTATTTCCAAACATTAACTCCATTCATCCACTTAATCCTTAGGGACGAGATTTCTTTTAAGGTTTGGGTGACTTATAACAAACCAAATTTTCCTCTATGTAATTATTCACTTAATAATTAGTATGCAATTTTCCTCAGTGTAAATTTTCCCATCTATTAATTATTAGTGAAACATTTTCTGGAATGATTTGCTTTATTCACCATCCATAATGTAAAAGTAACTTAGATGACAAAAGTAAACGATACTCACTGGCCAAATTCCTACAATGCCATTTCATCAACGTTTATGTCAAAATAAACGTTATAATTATATCAACAATTTGTTTTAATCACCATTTTAACATACGATTTTCTATTTTAAAGTACTTTCACATTTAAAGTTATTAGGAAATTGGATTTATAAGTTAGACGTTAATATAAAACCCTAACTATATGATAATGTTTAATACAAAATAAATGTACAAACTATTTAAGATGTGTTACAAAATGTACAAATGCATAGATTTTTGAATTATATTCCCTCCAAAAACTCTAGTACAACTCCTTTAACCAATTGGTACAACCGACAATCGCATAACATTCTAAAAACTAGCATTTCCTCTTATTTTCTAAGTATTTCGTAAAACCTTTCTAGTACATGTTACAAGCTTACAATGCACAATATTTAAACATTCTTTCCCTCTATTTCAGCCCCTACTCGTCTTAAAAACTAAAACCCTAACCCGAAACCCTAATGAGCTCATCACCCCTATTTAACTGTATCAAACAAGTTCTAACCTAGGAAAGCATCCACCCCAGATCCACTACCTTGTAGTCTACTGTGTCGCATACTTGTCACCACAAGAACACCTACCACCTCCACACACCCTTGCTCACCAAGTAAAACCCTTGTCACCTCCTTTGATTTTCGAACCATCTCCACCACCCTACACCTCTCCAAGCTAGCCTAGCTCACCTTAGTCATCCTATGCTAACCCTTGGCCACCACTCCAAGTCTACTTGGCCACCACTCCAAGCAAACTTGGGCACCACTCTTTTTCTTTTATCAATCTTATATACACGAACATAAATACTATACATTTTCAATTCACATCAAAACTTCATAATACATCCAAGTTGTGTACAAGCCATGTCTTGAGAGAAGTGAAGTCCTTAGATCAGATTAAAAGCCAAGGATTAAGAAGAAGAAGCCTTAAAACTCGTCTCCAAGTCATTCGAACCAAAACCCTCATTTTTGACCTGTTTTCAAGTTTGTAAGTCTTCTACTTGTTCTATAAGCTCTTGCCTTGTTTTAGAACTTTCATAAGCCTTATTAGATCATGTATAAGCTCCTTGTATAAAGTTCTTGAATCACAAAGACACACGTTTGGTTTTCCTAAACCAAAAGGCATGCTTAAAACCCTAATAAGCCATTTTCATGTATCTAATATGCTAAAAGTCATAAACTGGTATTATAAGCTATTTCAATAAGCTCATTTGTCATTTTTATAAACTTAAAAACTAATCTTAAAACCTTAAACCCATTGGGTTAATCTTTTTAAACCAAACGGACTCGTTTTGGATTTTTAAGCTAATAAGCTCTTTTCATAAGCTTTAAGCTCGTAAAACTTACTTATTTTAGCTTATAGTAATAAGCTTTAACCTGCAAATTTAATTTCAAGATCAAAAATACAAAAATTATGGAATTTGGACTAAAAACGCAAAACATTTCATGCAAAGGGGTATATATTGTAAATTATGAAACTTTATAACTTTTGGACCAAAAATGTAATTATCCTAAAATTAAACTTCAGGGGTTTGTTTTGCCATACTCTAAAGTTAAGGGTTTAAATGTTTAAAGATATAAAGTAAAAGGTTAAAATTGTAAATTAATATATACCAAGGGTATATATTGTCATTTTCATATTATCAAGGATGGAGTTTATAAAATATAATATTATTATTATAATTATAAAAATATATTTAAATATTATAAGGCTGAATTTTATTAAAACCCGACACATTTGTCGTTATCATTCATCGATTGTAACACTATAGAATAATTATGTTATACATAGTATATCATCCTTTAGCTTTTGAAGAAGCTTAAAAAAGATAAATACCCTTATTATTTAATCTATAACGTATCACGTTACAAGGAGTTCATGGTGTGGGGATTTTCATTTGGGTAGACGTTTTGATGATGTTGCTGATTACGATTAAAGTTTTCTAGCTCCTTAAACGTTTACTACATGATCTTTGGATTATGATAGCCCGAACAGTGATACGATATTTTCACAAGTTAATAAACCAAATGAATATTTACGTTAAACTTTATGAAATAATGTTTTGAAACAATCAAACTAAGACTTGACATATTACCCAGGTTGCGTGACGAGGCCGTTTATTTTCATTTGAATTAAATTTCAAATCAATCAACTACCTTATCTTGTTGGGGGGGGGGTGGGGGGTTGTAATAGTCTCAACTTTTACATGTTTTCTAAATCCCGTGGGGAGATACATGCTATAAACCATGAATACAAGTATTTTTCAATTGTATGCTATCATGATATGTTATTGCCTGAGTTTGCATTCACTGCCAATATTTCTTAATCATGAACCATTAGTCACTTGCGTTATAGTGTTACGCGACATATTATGGATAGATTTTGGGAGTGGTGACAACTCCGTGGTGTACCCCGTAATGGGGTACCAAAGCACTATTTTGCAGAAGCAAATGATAACTTTGGCAATGTTACATTCCTTAAGGACAATTTGTATCATTCATCGTTAAATTGACTTCGGATGTTAATGTTTGGTTGAATGAGCTTAGGGCAATAATATGTTTTCCATGATAATTGTATTCGTTGCAATTATTATCACTTATGATGACTTGTATTCAAACACTGTGAATTTCACTCAACTGTTGTGTTGATCCTTTTAGCATGTTTATCTCAGGTAATTGAGCAATCTATGGCACAGAGTGGCATTGGACTTGAGGACGTCCAAACTTGTTATCATTCAAACTTTATGTTTTCGATGTATTTTGGGACCTCTTTTGTAAAACTCTGATATATTATTGAATGATAACTAAATTTTCTAAAACATCTATTTTGAGTCGTTTTTTATGATTATGACTGTTGATTCATGAAGTAATGCCCCAAATTAGCTTCCGCTGCTATATGTCAAATATGGGGGTGTTACATATATGAAATGCAAGTGAGTTTCAATAAAAGAAGGGAGACCAACAAGAACATGAAATCGACATTTTTATGAAATTTTAATGGCTAAATTTATTATTTATGTGAAGTTTTGGTGGTATAATATGCTTACAACGATATTGATGTTACAGACGTGTATGAGGTAAGAGAGTTTAAGCAGGACAGGGTAAAAAATAAAATAAGAATGACAATGAAAGATTTGATCAATCTAAGTTGGGACATAAATTGTCATTTTCTATTTTTTTTCTCGTGCACAATATGAAATTTGTGCGTGTACATAAAGAAACGAGGGAGTTAAGAGCCGTGGCGGCGCTCAAACTTTATATCTTTTGGAAACTAAGGGGGTGTTTGGCTAAGCTTATATGATGGGCTTATGAGCTTATTAGCTTATATATGTCATATAAGCCCAAACTAAGTGTTTGGCTAAGCTTATATGAGTGGGCTTATGAGCTTATATAAGGGGGTTTTGATAAGCCACAAAAGTGTGGCTTTTTTTTAAGTGGGTGGGCTTGGTGCTGATAAGTAAACTAGTTACATTATGTAAATTACAAATTAACCCTCAATTATACTTAATCTAACATTAATATTTTTCAACCCATGTTTCTTATAGTCATTTACCACTTTAAAATAAACCAAACATTTGAAGTCATAAACTTACAAAATATAAGCTAATTCAAACACTCAACGTGGGCTTATAAGCTTACGATATATAAGCCATAAGCCGCTTATATAACATAAGCCTAAGCCCAACTCATAAGCTTAGCCAAACACCCCCTAAGTCAGATATAACATTAAGGCTTGTTTCTTTTTTATATGAATTAAGTGGTTTTTCCACTCATGCCTCTTAATGGGTGGATGAAGGTTTTGGTGTATGTATGGAATAAGATAAATTAAGGTGTTTGAGCCCACTACTCACCTAATAAGAGGTTTTGGGGTTTTTGTTGTAGTGTAGGGAATAAGATTGGATTAAGGTGGGGTGGTATGCCACCCTAAGATACATGTTAAATATTTTAATAACTTTATGTTAGGTATTTATAGTTCCGTGAAAAAAAAAAGTTTAAGGGAAATAAATGACATCCCTTATTTTATACGCGAAATCCTCATCTGGTTTGAAGAAAGTAGATGGGTATCCGTGCATACCAACGGGATTTTATAATGGCGGATATTTATATTGATATTTTGGTTAATTGTTTTGTGTAAGGGTTATGTATACAATGTAAAATGTTCAAAGTTTAATTGAAAAATGTTGTAACATACGATAATTCAAGTAAAAAAATTTTGTTGAAATTTATCAAAAAACGTATACTTTTTTTTTGTAATTTTCTTTAATAAAAATAAAAGAAATAAGTAATGTCAAGTTTTTAATATTGGTCAACCTCTACGTGTTTATCAATCTCTACTACTTATACTGCATGAATTTCCTTAAACTTAAAATTTTTAAATTTAAGTAATTTGTAATACTTATAAAAAATTTCTAGTTTATACATAGCAATTTCATATAGTGTCAAAAGTATTACAGTATTAAACTTATTTTGATCTTATTTTCTTGATCTTTTCAACGGTAATTGTTTTAATTTTTATTTTTTTTAATTTTGTTCTTTTAAGCAAAATAAATGTATAAGCTATTAATTTGTTGTCATTAATATGTATTATAGTTAGAAGATTTTAGTTGAAAACTAAGAAACATATTAATAATATATCCTCATTTTAGAGTATTGGTGTATGTTTGATAAAAATAACTATTGCTGAAACTATAGATGAAGTTATAGTTGAAAATGAAGAAAAAGATTATGAAAAAATTATTTTTATAAAATACATGAATTAACGTTTGATTTTCATAGATTATAGAAGATTATTTTATATTCACGTATAAGTTATGTATGTTAAACGAATATTATATTTTAGATAGCTTACTTTTTTCAAAAATTAAATATAATCTTGATAATTTTGTGTACCAAACTTACTGTTAATGTGAAACTTTGATTTGCTCTCCTCAAAAATTAAGGGTCATCCATTGGAAAAAGATTAAATGCACCATTCAATATGTATTTATTACATATAGACCAATCGGATAGATGTTATAAAACTGGGTTTTGCCTTTGTAATGAACAATATTTAATGGTTCATAATCTTATTATATGGTAATAATATTATTTGGTGGTATATTATCAAAATGAGAATTTCCTTTTAAAAATTGATTTGTACGCTTAAAATATGAACCTAAATTTATATTAAATAATTTGATTGGTGCATTTCAAAAGGATCAAGATCCTCTCAAGTTATGGTCAAACATGATTCATCATGTTAGTCTTATTGTGAGAGTTAATGAATAAGTGGGCCCATGTTTTTTACTAAAAGAAAATGTTTTATGTACTTATTTTATTTGTGATTGGTGAACATGATCTATCATGGTTGACTACAACTTGAGAGGATCTTGATCCATTTCAAAAAGTGATTGGTGAAAAATGATGAAAGAGAACATGTTTAATATACTTGTCATGAGTTAATTGGTTAGGGTTTTTGGCTTTAAATAGCAACGTATTTTTCCAAATATACCTATATGGTACGTGTACTAAATTTATTATCCATATGGTACATGAACTTTACATTTCGTGTCAATATGGTACATTTATTACCGGCTACTTGTAAAACCGGTTACCTTTTTAGAATTTTTTTTTTTAACTTTTTAAATATTTTTTTTTCATTATTTCGAAAAAAGTAATTTTTTTACAAAATTAAAAAAAAAAATCGCACTTTTTTAGAACTTAATTTTGTAAACAAATTTACATTTTTTTGTACTTTTCAAATTTAAAAAATATTTTTTACATTATTATTCGTAAAAAATTTAATTTTTTTTACAACTTTTTTTAAACAAAATTGTACTTTTTAAAATCTTAATTCAAAATTATTTTTTTTTAAAATAATCGAATTTTTTTTTCTTACGGAATTATTTTTAAAGTTAAGAAAATTTTAAAAAATTAAACATTTTTATAGTTTTCTTCGAAAATAATAAAAAAAACATTTTTTTTAAATTTTTAAAGTTAAAAACATTTTTTAAATTAGAAAAACTTAATATAAAAAAAAACTCAAACGTTTTTCCTTTGAAAAAAATAAAATAATTCAAATTTTTTAACGATTTTTACAATTTTACGTTGTAAAAAGTTACGAAATATTTTTTAAAAGTTTGCAAAAAAAATTCTAAATTTTTAGTACCATTTTTTTTTTTTATTTTTTTAAATACCTTATGGGTACATTTGAGAAGATGATGAATAGTCGTTAGGATGCCACGTAAGCGTTTAGCGGTTTTAACAGGTGGAAAATTCTATGTTACGTACCTTTTTGACACGAAATGCTAAGTTCGTGTATGATATGGGCAATAAATTTAGTACACGTACCATATGGGTACATTTGAGAAAGTACGTGGCTATTTAAAGCCAAAAACCCAATTGGTTATGTCTATTTTAAATCTTCATGTTAGGCATAAATATCAATGCTCGTTTCTTTTCGTATCATTTGATAAAGAGTAATGCTAAAAACACAAAAGAATTCTCACTAAAGATTTTACAAAATGATGTGTCATGCACTTATGAAAGCATGTAAGAGAGAGAGGTCAAAAGTAATTTTAGAATTTTTACACATATAATTTTATGACACATCATTTTGTAAAATCTTTTGTGGGATTTTTTTTTGTTTCTATCATTCCTCTTTGATAAATACATAAACACCTTACTTACAAAATGATACCTAAATACCCTTTAGTTTAACTAAACAGCAAATTGACCCTTAAATTAAAAAACTTTGCATTTTACATTATTTTACTCACTCTTTTTCACATCATTTTGAAATAAATTAAACGTTATGTTTTATCATATTTCTGATTTTTTTAAAACAACAAACTAACTCTTCAAAACTACTATTGTCAGCTTTTTTCACATCATTTTACTTATTATTTGAACATTTTTAGAGAAATATATTATTATTACTATTAACACTACTAGAAAAACAAATTAATGTTTACCTGTTATTATTATTAACACTATAATTATATTAAATTATAGGGCTGTGAAATTCATTTCAGATAAATAAAGATGATCAATCATGTTTGACCATAACTTTAGAGGATCCTTTTCTCTGTAGAAAATTATCTAATGTGTTTGTACAAAAAATTCATGTACGAATCACAACTAATCTATCACATATTAACATTACTCTTTTAGTGAAAAGAAAACCTGAAGGTCGCATAGATTTATTACATAATAACTCCTCACATTAATATAAAATGTTCAAAAGCTATTTTAGCAACATACTAAACATACAAATTGCACTCACCTCACAAGTATTCTATTCAGCAATAATATGATTAAAATTCAATTCAATGCATATCTCACATTTCAACTACATATCAAGTCAGTTGGGGTTGGTGTAATCATTTTTAGATCAATACAAGTGTAATTAGTGGTAGATTATCATGATAACAAATTAAAGGCAGCTTTCTCCAGTAATAGCAAAAAATAAATATCTCTTTAGTCCATAATTAGATATATAGCCCATATTAAACGATGAACCTTTCTTCTAACTATAATGTCCGATTAATTAACCAAACGCGAGTCATATTCTACTGTAGGGTTGAGCATATGAACGTATTTTGGTCCGGTCCTCGGTCCGGTGTTTTGGACCAATTCGGTCTTCGGTCCGGTCCGGTCTTACCAAAAAACCCAATGATTATGCCTTATAGGACCGGACCAGACCGAGGACCGAACCGGACCGGACCATACCATTTTGGTCCGGTCCTCGGTCCGGCGTTTTGGACCATTTCGGTCTCGGTCCGGTTTTGGACCGATGCTCACCCCTATTTTACTGACGAGAAATCAGGGCAGACTCATGGATTTTAGTGGCCCCGTGCCATTAACACAAGTGACCCTTTAAGCTACAAATTTAAATTTTTATTAGTTATGTTATGTGTAGTGGCATGAAATCTATTAAACCTCGAGTCTCATTATCGCGCTTATATATACAATATGAAGTGCAATGAAATTTGATGACCCTTTGTGAAGCGGTGACCCTGTGCAATCGACACCTCTTGCACTCCCCTATAAGAGGCATGCGAGAGAAATAATATATACTTCTATTTGTCATGATCTTAACAAGTGACAGAATTGACGATATGGATATAGAAAGATAATGAATGAAGAAAACATATTATACACTATGTGCGTAAAAGGATAAGTAAACAAAACTTTTTACCGACTAAAGTCATAAGTTTTGAGTTTTTGACAACTCAACAAATAGTTGATGGTTGATAGTGAGGAGGTTCATTTTACAAGGACCAAACATAAAACATGCGCCCGCCGTTTGTTTTACCGTCCGCTTGTCATTTTCCACAGCCCAAACACACGGGGTTAATGTGTATGAGTTTTTAATGTATGGTGACACTCTCTTTATAACATCACCTATATATACAAATTCCAGCCCATCGATACATATAGAGTGAGAAACAAATCAAAAAAAAAACTCTAGAGAGAGAGAATGGTTCGTAACAACAATAACCATGGCTCATTCTCAAGCATCAAAGCATACCTTAATGCACTCAAACACACACCTCAAAGACTAATCCAACGTGTTGGATCAGTCTCAACAACGTTTGATGAAAGTAGCCGTGTACAACGATGTGGTAACATGAGAAAAACACTTCGTTGGTATGATCTTATATGTTTTGGTGTGGGAGGAATGGTTGGGGCTGGTGTTTTTGTTACGACTGGTCATGCTGCTCATGATAAAGCAGGCCCTGCTGTTGTCTTGTCTTATGCCATTGCTGGATTTTGTGCCTTGCTTTCTGCTTTTTGTTATACTGAATTTGCTGTTCATATGCCTGTTGCTGGTGGTGCATTTAGCTACATCCGAGTTACCTTTGGTTTGTTTTTATTTCTTAAACTTGTAGTATTTCTTTTATATCATACTAGACGATTACTCGTGCATAGCAACGTAGTCTATAGTAGCGTTAGTTTGTGTGTAATTTTTTTTTATGTATATGGGGTGGGGTAAGTGAAGAGAGTTAATGATTTTAATAATAATTAACTATTTATATATTTTTTAATTTTTATAAATGATGATCACATTAGTTTTCTTCAAAGCTGTCTTTTTAATTTTATGTATGTATACTTGGCTCGGTTTATATATTATTTGCTAACAGTATCTGCATGATACTCATCGTAGCTTTTTTTAACTTGATGGAAATGATTGATGTAATGTAGGCGAGTTTATGGGTTTCTTAACCGGAGCAAATCTGATAATGGACTACGTGTTCTCAAATGCTGCGGTTGCGAGAAGCTTCACGACGTATTTTGGGACAGCCATTGGCGTATCCGCTCAATCGAAATGGCGAATAACGATATCCTCGTTACCAAAAGGGTTTAACGAGATTGATTTAATCGCGGTTCTCGTTATAATAATTCTAACTATAATAATTTGTTATAGCACAAGAGAGAGTTCGTTACTAAACATGACATTAACAGCACTACACATTTTATTCATATTGTTTGTGATCATAATGGGGTTTTGGAGAGGTGACATAAAAAATTTCACTAAACCATCCGACCCGTCTCATCCGGGCGGGTTCTTTCCATTCGGAGCCCCGGGTGTGTTCAATGGTGCTACTTTGGTTTACTTAAGTTACATTGGATACGACGCAGTCTCGACATTGGCCGAGGAGGTTAAAGACCCCGTTACTGATATTCCTGTCGGAGTAACGGGGTCTGTTATCCTCGTTACGGTTTTGTATTGTTTGATGGCTACTTTCACTGGTCATGCTTCTTCCTATGATCTGGTAAGTTTTAATTTGCTTACTTAGCAATTCATTATGGTAATATTTAGAAGTTTAAGGGCTTCGATTCATTGAAACTGTGCTGTATATTGATATTTTTGCCACGCTTCGTTTTGCATGTCACACCGTTATTTTAAAAATATTTTTTTCTAAAAAAAAGAGTAAAATTTTTGGCATTTAGTTTGTTGAGCTGTTGGTTTTGTTGCATGACAACTAAGATATCAGTCTTAATAGTGACGCGTAAAATATGAATGGTAACTTTATTTACCTTTAGAAATATTTAAAAAGGAAGGTTTTAAATCCTAGTTTTCGTATTATGTAAAACAGATTTTACAACAATATACCAGATTTTATAGTTTTATGTAGCTTCTAACTTGAAATCTTGAATGTAATAAACTGAAGAACCTCTTATATCATTAGAGTTTAAATAAAGAGGATCATAAACATCTGATTTATGTTGAGTTTCTTTCTTTTTAACATCATCATTCTTTTTATTGAGGTTTTTTTAATATACATAATTTCAATATATGTATAGCTTCCTTTATTATCATTTATCAAATTCTGTCAAACTATTTTATCATTTGTTAACATGAAAATGCTAGGCTTGATAGAAATTTAGTCCTTTTTTTGCCATAATAGATTGATTAATTAAACTTAGGGGTGAGCAGAAGAAACCGAAAAAACCGAAACCGAACCAAAAACCGAAAAAACCGAACCGAAAAAATCGACCGAAACTAGAAACCGATGGTTCGGTTTTTAATTTTTCAAAAACCGAAAATTTCGGTTCGGTTTCGGTTTTTGTCCAAAAACCGAACCGTAAAAACTGAACCGAACCAAACCAAACCAAACCAATTTTATAATAATATATAATTAATGTAATATAAATAAATAATAAATCAAAAATTTAAATTTATATTTATTTGATGGATGAAATTATAATATATGTATTATGTTAGTGTTTATATATGTGTTTATCGTGTACGTGTGTTTACTTGATAATATATCGTTACATATATGACAATGATCATTACTATGTGTTTTTTCACATCCACGTGTGTTTCTCTCATTTATATGTGTATAATTGTATAATTTTGTGTAAACATTATTAGGCTAATATTGACAAAAATTTTTTTCTAAAAATAACCAATTTTCTATGTAAAACAAGTTTATTAATATAAATTAGCCACAACCAAATATAAACGATTTGAAACCGAAAAAACCAGAAAACCGAACAGCAAAAACCGAGAAACTGAAAAAACCGAACCGCCAAAAACCGAGCGGTTTCGGTTTTTGGTTTTATAAAAATCGAATATTTCGGTTCGGTTTCAGTTTTAGCAAAAAACCGACCCAAACCGAACCGTGCACACCCCTACTTAACACTACTTGTCTCTTACTGCCTCTGAATGACTTGAAAAAAACAAACAGTCTTAATGACCTAAATGTCTAATATAACAACCCGTAATTTTCATCACTGTAATTATCCATCTATTAAATTAGATGCACTGTAAGATCCATCTAGTATATATACCACCTTTTTACAAGGAAAATTTTACTTTATCTCATTATGCAACGTAACTTGCATCTCTAAAGTAAACGAGCTCACGCAACCTACTTATGCCAATTCTATCTATGTTTATATCATGTAAACATCCTAATATGTCAAGTTTATATCTTAATATCATTTTTACCAAGTACATTATCCATTTAACGTACCATTTACAATGTTATATCAAAATATACTTTATCCGTTAACATTTATATCAAAACCCTAATTATATGTAATGTATACATATAAAATGAATGTGCAAGCGTTCAAGCATGTGTACAAGTGTACAATGCACAACATTTGAATATCTTTTCCCTCCTAAATCAAGTTACAACTTTCTAAAGCCCATAATGACAAGGCAATATGCAGAAACAACCAAACTAGGACATTTCTCACTCCCTAAATCACTTTAGTTTCTTACTACCACTTTAACACAAGGTACAAACACTTATGCTCATGGAATTCTAAAACTAAACCTAAACCCAAAATCATCCTAAAACCCTAATCTAAAACTCTAAACCCTAAACGAAACCCTAAAACCCTAGTTTCATCTTAAACCTAAAACTAAACCCTAAACCTTAATCCTAAACCTTAAACCTTAATGCTAAACCCTAATCCTAACATTAAACCTTAATCCTAAACCCTAATCTATCCTAAACCTTAACCCTAATTCGAATTCAAACCAAAAACCCTAACCCGAGACCAAAACCAACCCGACACTTTTTTTTCTTTCATTTTGACCCATTTACACCTAAGCTAGCAACCTAGCACCTCAAGCACCTCTATGAAATCACCACCATGCCACCAAGCAAGCACACAAGCACCTCCATTACCTCCCTTGGCCACCAAACAAACGAAAGCACCTCCATCACCTCCTTGGTTAGCCGTGACCTTCCACCACTCTCTACCATGCATAACTACTATCATAACCCCTCATACTCACCTCTAGCAACCCTTAGTCACTACTTTATAGCCCTTGATCCTTACTCTAAGTAATCTTGGCCTCCAAGTTTCCCTAGCACTATAAATACACACGCATACATACATATCTTCATATCTCATCATTTAAACTTAAAACACTCTCAAAGTTGTGATCTAACCATGCCATAAAAGAGAAGAAAGGAAGAACTCAGCAAGTTAAAGCCAAGAAACAAGAAAAGAAGGTCCTTGATTCATTTCTTAGGCGTTTGAACCTAAATAAGCCCATTCGACCCTTATAAGCTCAAGTAAGCTCAAAATATTGTTCAATAAGCTAATATTCTATTTTAAATCTTTAATAAGCTTTCCTAATATCATATATAAGCTCTTGTTAGAAGCTTTGAACCATTACCCATTCGGTTTGGTTTTTCCTAAAACCAAACGCACCCTAAAACCCTAAAAGCTCATTTTTATAAAATCTATAAGCAAAAGTCTTATGCTTTCACGATTAGATTTTTAATAAGCTCTGTTTATCATTCTATAAAATTTAAAGCGTGTCTTAAAAGCGTAAACCCTACCCGGGTGATTTTCTAAACCAAATGAACCCGTTTTAGATTTTCTAGTTCACAAGCCCTTTCCATAAGCTATAAGCTCGTAAACTCTACTTATTTTAGCTTATTTTAATAAGCCATGACCTGCAAAAGTCTTTTGATTTTCAAAAAAATCAAAATTATGAATTTTGGACTTGATTTGCAAATGTTTTCATGCATAGGGGTATATATCGTAACTTTCTGAAACTTATAACTAGAGGGACTGAAAATGTTATTTTCCTAAAGTTATAACTACAAGGGGCTATTTTTCCAAGTTCTAAAGTTAAAGGATTAAATTATATATACTTTATATATAAAGGACTAAATTTGTAAAAGTTTATAAATCAAGGGTATTTATTGCCATTTTTGCAAACATAAAAATATAAAATATAATATTTTTATAAAAATTCTAAATATATATATTAATATTATAAGACTCAATTTTATTAAAACCCGATACATTTATCGCTATTAATCATCGATCGACACATTATAAAACAATTACGTTATATATTTAACGTAATTTATCATCGACTAGCTTTTAAAAAAACTTAAAATATTATCGTATCACGTTACTAGGGAATTTCATATGAGGGGTTCCATTTGGGTTTTTTTTTGACGAGTTTGTTGGGTTTACGATTTAAAGTGCCCTGACTCCTCAAACAATGCTACATGGCCTCTGGATTATGATAGCCCGAACAGTGATACAATATTTTCACAAAATAATAAATCAAAGTAATACATTAAACTTTATGAAGTTTTGAAACATAAACCATCACACTAATACTTTACATATTACCCCAGGTTATGTGACAAGACCGTTACTTTCACTTGATATACTTTTGCCATCAATCAGATTTCCCTGTTAAAGTGAGTTCATAGCCTCACATTTTAAATCTTTTAATGTTTTCATAAACCCGCGAGGGGATACATGCTATAAACCATGAATACGAGTGTTTTTCCAACTGTATGCTATCCTGATATATTATTGCCTAAGTCCTTACTTTTTCCATTAAGACCCCACTATCATGAACCGTTAATTACTTTTCGGAGTAAGCGCGAATGCTGTGAATAAATCTATTTAGGACTGAACTCCCCCGTTGGTGTACCTATACTTTCTGGTAACCAAACTCACTTCATTTGAATCACTATGCGGGTGTTTGGAAAAGGCACCTGTTGGGGAAACTTCTTGTGATTATTGATTATCTCAAGGTCTCGGTGTCATGAGCTTAGGGCAATAATACTGTTTTCGATAATAATTGTACTCATTGCAATTATTGCACTTATGGGTATATAACAACGTAACCCACTATTGAACTTGTATTCAAAATGTTTAATATAAACCTATGAATTTCACTCAACCTTTGTGTTGACTTTTTAGCATGTTTATCTCAGGTAACTGAGCATCTTATGGCATAGAGTGGCACGGACTTGAAGATGGCTAAACAATTATCATTCAAACTTTATGTTTCTAGATGTTGGGACCTCTCTCTTTTTGTAAAACTCTGATGAATAAATGAATGATAGCTAAATTTTCCAAAAATGTCTCTTTATGAGTCGTTTTCTATGATTTTGACTGTTGTACTATGAAGTAATACCCCAGATTAGCTTCCGCTGCTATATTTGTCAAAATGGGGGTGTTATATCTGACCGCGTCTGAATGAGTCAGATTAACATGCTGTTAAGAGTCATTTATGAAAAAACAAACACCACCTTACCGTTATCTTTAACGCTAATCCATTTCACAATCACTTACACAATAAATAAGAGAAGCAATTTTAGAGAGAGAAAGTTAGAGAGAGAGTGTGGAAGGAAGGTTGTTTCTTGCAAAATGAAAACAACTAACATCAATCAACACCCTCTCCTCATGTTATAACCTAAGCTATGTTGTTTTCATTTTGCAAGAAACAACCTTCCTTTTAACCTAGTTGTAACCTAAGCTATGTTGGACACCTAGGTTAAGTGGGATGTGCCACGCTTGGCTTTGGTTGGGCTTTTGGCCCATAACACATACAATATTAGCTTAACTCTCGAGCCCGTGATCCCAACTAGTCTATTACATTACTTACAAAGTTTCTATGACGTAAAGACCCGACATCTAGAATGACCATGATTTTCCTTTTTGAACTTACTATTTTAAGGCTAACAATCTCCCCCAAAGGAGTAGTGATTAAAATAAATCATCTTTAAGCTCTTGCGGTCATGACTCTTGGTCTTGATCTTCGTTGTAATAGACTTGTTCCTTCATGCTCGCGATATTTGAACTTGAGACTTTGTCATTTGATGTAAGATATCTTAACACACACAAGGTATGGATTCAATCTAAGATTTAGAGAGAGAAAGAGAGGTGGTTTGGATAAACACGGAGTTAATGATCGAAGCCAAAGTGCGACGCATAATTATCTTTGTGCGACGTACTTCAAGACGAAGTAAATGCTATTTAATTACACACCAAGTGCGGCGCATACTTAAAATATGGCCGGATATGGGCTTTGTCCATGGGCTTTTCCTTAACTAGCCAATTGAGTTTCCAAATATTACTTAACGAGCTATCTAACGATATTAATGAAAGTGACCGATACTTTCGTATTCCTAACAATCTCCCCCTAAGGGAGGACACTCCATTTTACAAAAACTTAAACCTAGCATACTATGCTTTGTCTTCAGTCTTGTGCTCGCAGATTTGTTTTCTTGACATCATCTTTTGAATATGGCATAGTGAGCTTTGACTTTAGGCTTGAGCTTGTTCTGATAGGCTTGACTTATATGTGAAATTGAACTTCTTTGAGATCATCAACCAAGCATAATCTCTTATCATCTTATTGTGATCTTGTCGCTGTCTTGTGCACTTGTGACATTTGGACCGACATGCTCATACTGTTGTTGTTTCTTGGTCTTGAAAGCTTGAATAAGACATCTTTCTTGAAAATCTTTAACTATAACACTTCGTCAATTCAAGAAAGACGTTCGGTATCAAAGTGATGGAAACTTCTTTGAAATTATTTAACTTTAGCACTTCTTCACTTCAAGAAAGACGTACGGTATCAGAGTAGCGGAAGTCTTGAAACATATACTTGAGCTTTCATGATGTCTTTATATATGTCGGTTGAGTATGAGCATGTGGTATTGGCTTCGACTCGTCATCGGGAAACTGCTACCACCGTCAGGAAATCTGCATAAATGGGTTAGTGATAAAAAACATATATGGATGAAAGTGGCTTTGTCACTTTTTCGAATACGGTTGTAACAACCACGATTCCCCATTACTCAGTATAAATACTGCCTGTGATCAGGTAGAATTCTAAAGAATCTCCTTGACAGGGTTTCACAGCTGCACTAGCCGTTCTCATTACCGGAGCGTCTCAAAGCAGACAACGGTAAGAGTGAACCGGTAAGTTACTATCTTCCCGATTAAGCCGTCAATTCGTGTTCAGCTTTCCTATGTCCAGTTAACCTTGTGAGGCTTCCCATGTACATAAGATTGAAAATTGATTTAGGAAAATCAGTCGGTGTGTTAAGATGCAAACGGTTTTTATGACACACCAACAGTTTTAATCTTTTTAAAATTCATTCGTCAATGCATAACCTAGACCGAATCGATATCCAATATCACAAGTTTGATCCGTATAGGATCTCACAAGTCACCTACCAAGAGCTTGTTTGATGTTGGCTCAAGCAGGATTTCCATCTTCACTGTGACTACTTAAGTATCCCTCAGATGTTCTGGCAACATCACAAGGATGATGCGTAGGACTCTTGATATATATTTCTTGTTTTTCACATTGTGTGAATTAGCAAGCATAATTTTGATAAGTGTCCTAATGAGATTTATGGATGATTTATTTTAGCTCTAGACTTAATAGTGTATATTTAGTTTTAGTAATCAGAGGCTGGAGCAGACTGCCACCTTTTCAATACCAACTAACTCGGAGTGAGAAAGTCAATAGAAATGTGTTTAATCTCCGTGAGAAATGAAACATAAATCCTTTGAGAGATTTTGAGTGGCTAGGGAGGGTTGTGCATTGCATCACTGGGTCCATGATGTCAGTCTTCAATGTCAGCAATCATCATTTTGATTTTGACAGCAGATGTATTGACCCGATTTCTGCCTAAGTGTAAGGAGGGCTTCTTTCTTTTCACCCTTTATCTTAACTTTTGAAAAAGTGCAGAAATTTATTAAAAATAATCCCTAATTTTTACTTTTTTATTAAACTTTAATTAAACTAATTTAAAATCCTAAACCTAATTATTTATTAAAATTGAAAATTTAACTAACATATAAAATAACAAAGGATAACGATGCAAGTCCTTAAGGACTAAAGTTGCAAACACAAGGACTATCGGAGAAAACAAATAAAAACTTAAAAGGTTACACTTCTAACCTGAGGGCCCAACCACGACTTAAACTTAAGTCCATTTAGCCAAAAATAAGGTTTAATTTCGGAATGGGTTATTATGAAAAACTTATAAAATAAAAGTTGTAGAAAGTGGAGTGAACAATTTTAACAATGCACGTCTCGCTGAAAGTCAAATAAGCTCAAAAACAGCTTATCAATAAGCTGAAAACAGAAAGTGGGGGTTTTCCCTTGGTTTCACTTAAACAGCTAAAACAAGCTCAATTTAAGCTCAAATTGAAAAGCAAAAGGAGATCTAAGAAGCTTATGATGTATTTAAACTAAAAATGAAAAGAAAACTTTGCTGAAAACACTTAACACTATCTGAAATTAATGCTAAATACTGAAAACTAAGCATAAAACTCAAAAAGCTTAAAATTAAGCTAAGCTCAATTACTTAATTAAGCTAGACAGAAGCTAAGCTTTTCAGAATTAAATAATCCTACTATAAGCTACTCAATTAAGTCATAAAAGCAATTACTATAAGCTAAGAAATCAAAAATTTAAAGCTAATCTAACCTTGCTACTGTTTTTGGTTTATTGGCTTTTTAGTGATTTTTAAGCTAAATTTTACCTAGGAATTTAAGCTAGAAAATGAAAGATAAGACCTATTATATATTAAGCTGTATCTACTCTATACCCTACTTGAATTTTAGAGCCTAAGACCTAAGTTTACCTAACTAAAATTAAACCAAAAGTGACAGCAGGAACAGCTTAGGTTCCTGCTGATGCACTTTGCAAGAGTACAAAACCAAAAATGCAGGAATCCTTTGAGGTCTCTACTGCATTAAACTCACTCACTAGGAGTGTTTTAACTTAGTACAAGCAAATTCCAAGCCTTCCAAGGCTTGGATCAAGTTTTCTCAAACTAAGAAAAAGGGAAAACATGCCCTGGTGCTGAAGTGATGAAAGTAAGCTCAAATTTGTTGATTATTGAAAACTAACTGCTGAAGACTCAATTACTATTAATCTAGCATGAGAATACAACTAACTCAAACGATTTGCACAAGTCATTTTGACTTTTTGATGTCAAACTAGCTTAAACCAAACACCCCTTTATGCACTTGACATAATTGATTAAGCTTTTAAAACTAAAATTTACTTATGAAAACTAGACTACCAGA
The DNA here is from genome assembly GCA_026074375.1 of Tanacetum coccineum. Lineage (NCBI taxonomy): Eukaryota > Viridiplantae > Streptophyta > Magnoliopsida > Asterales > Asteraceae > Tanacetum > Tanacetum coccineum. The sequence goes on along the minus strand of BQNB010050081.1, from coordinate 16,313 downwards.
TAACTAGGGGCTTATAACAACTTATTTAAACACAATTTAACAACTGTATTAAGCTAAAATTTAAGATCTAAGACTAGGCTACTATATTTTTGGCTTTTTATAGATTTAAATGACAGATATGAAAACACTAAGATTTATAACTAGCTAGCTAAAAACAGATGATCAATATAGTCTAATAAGCAATATTAAGTAGAAATAAGCACAAATAAGCTACTACTTTAAGCAAATAAGCAGATCTAAGTTATAAAGCAATAAGACAACTATTTAAGCTAGAATTTAAAAGCAAGGAAATTAAAAAGAAACTTACTAGAGCTTCAGCTTAACAGAAGCATAATGGCTCTTAGAGCTTTGCTACAAGCTCTCCTAGCTTATAAATAAGCTAGGAGTAAAGTCCTTGAGATCTCTTCCATTTCTAGATCTCCTTCCAAAAGCTTAAATCCACAAGTTAAGGTAAATAGAATTTTTAAGCTTGTTAATTAAGTTTATGTAAGATTTAAGATCAATTGAGCTCAAATCATGAGCTTAGAGACTCATGAGAGCTTATAGTAGCTTATATAAGCTTATGAGAGCTTATTGACTATTATAAGACATTTTAGATCTTAAAAGATTAAAAGACAAGATTAAAACAAACTTGATTTATATTAAGAGAAGCTGCTGATTACAATATGAAAAGATAAATTACACTAGAAAAGCTTTTAAAAATAGAGAATTACAATAAGCAATAAAAACTATAATAAGCTACTAAAAATACTACTTCCTGAATGTGTGATAATGAGGCCCTTTTATAGGCACTCATAGATCCTTCTAGGCCTCTAATCTGTTAGATGCGCCTATCAACATCATCCCTTGATCATTGATTCCTTCTTGTCCACCATTGGATCACTAATGAGCTCATACGGATTGCCAACATGGCAATCCGTTTGAGACTCAATTGTGTTTGTTTACTGAGTGCGTTTAATGCAAAACCCATGCCCCTTTGTGCTTTCTCCTCGTCACACGTGGCTTGAGCTTGAGAGTGAGCTAATGAAATCATTTGATTTGACTGATCTATCCCTGCCATCTTGTTAACGAGCTCTTAAATTGTCCTTTTTGACCCTTGATTGAGACTTGCCCTTGATTTACCCTGGGTGAAAGATGGGGACGATGGGTGAATAGTGCCACACCCTTGGCGCCTTTTTTCTTTTTTAACTGAATTCGTTTGTTAATCTTTGAGGAAATTACCAATTCAGTCCTTGTCATTATTTATCCCAAGATATAGTGTAAAATGACTTTGGCAATTGGCATTTTAGGTCCCTGTGGTATATAAAAAAGATATGGGCTAGGATTTTGGGCTTATGGGCTTTTGAATTGTATTTGGTATCTGGGTAGGGTTATTTAGGGTTTTGAGGCCCAATAAGAGTTTAGGGACCAATTGTGAGTTTTTTTGAAACTTAGAGGACTAAAGTGGATTATTTTTGGGTTTTTGTCTTTTGTAGTTGACCACTGTTTGACTTTCCTTTGACCGTTTGACTGAGGGTTGACTTTTCTTTGGCTTTGCTTTTGGTTTTTGTGCACTCTTCCGTTCTCATGTTCGTGCTTGCCCGTTTTTGATTGTTTTCTTGTGATTTTTGATATATCCGTACCTGCACTCACAAAACACAAATACAAACATATTTTTGCCATTTTTGGTCTGTTTTGGATTTAATTAGGTCTTTTTAAGCAATAACGGATATGTGTATTTTGGACATATCACTCTCCTTTGTTGTCCGGGTCCGAGTTGCAATCTGAGAGCAATTATAAGTCATAAAGAAAAATAGAAATGACATGTTTTGAAAGCATTTGAAAATCTTGCTTGAACTTCATTTACACACCCGTGTCAATGTTAATCGACATTTCTAGGTACGTAAATGTTATCGATTCCAAGAGACATGTCGAGAAGATTCTTTTTGGAAATTTTTGATTTTTCTGATTTTGTATTTTCTTTTTAAAATTTTATATTTTTGTATTTTGATTTTCTCAAAAATATTTACATGTTGTCTTCAGCAGTGATTGTTGTAGTTGAAGTAATCAGTGCTGTTGTAGATTGAGCAGTCGCTGAAGGTGGTGTGTCTTGTTGTTTAGAACTGTCGGTGGGAGAAGAAGATTTGTTGACACATGAAGTACCTTCAGTGAAAAAATCATCGTACAAAGGACCGAATTGAAGATCCAACTCTGGTTTTGACGGAGCTGTTGTATCTGCTGAAGGAACAACTTTTTGAACTAGACAGATCATTGCTGTGATCGTGAATTTCGAGTTCTAAACTGTTATGATCAGAAGTCATTACTTGTTCATCATATCAAAATTCCTTGAAGCCCTGGTTTCTGAGATATTAGTCTTTTCAGCAACCAAACTCTGAGTCCTTCCTTTTTAGGATTGAAAGATGTACATGCACTTAAGTTAAGAGTACCTGCACTAACATCAAGAGAGTTTTGTTCGCATTCATTTTGGTTAGTGTATCTTCATTTAAACCATTGTGGGTTCACTGTCACCTTGGTTGTGTTAGATTGTGAATATCTTTCAGTAGGAACCACCTAAGACCAGCTATCTTAAAAATTTTACCTGTCGGTTTCCACCTAAGCAAGAACAAGATCTAGGAGTCATTGTCGTTCTCTTGCAAAACGGAAGTCTTTTTGATTTGTAAACCTATGTCTTTTGGATCTGTCTTTCTGGTTTCCTTGTAACACTTGTTTTGCTCTAGGGTATGTTTTTGTTCGTTGTCGTATGGGATGGAGTGCTTAGCATGTGAGTTGTCTTTTTCATTTTGGTATGTTGTTACATCACAAGTAATAATGATTCTGCATTTAAATAGACACATTTTCTGACATGTCGAGCAATCAAAATATTGTTGGACTCGTCAGATTTATTTCTAGAATTTCTAGATGGGTGTATGCTTTGGGCACCTGTCATTGTATGTGACTGCAATCTACTCTTAAATGCAAGCCAATTCTTAGACTTTTAGTTATTGATCCTATGTTTTGGTTTGCTACCATTTGTTGTACTTTGTGATCTAGCAGAAGGCATCACACTAGGTCTTGAATTCCTATCACGTTCTTGTGTCTTTTTCTTAGCTTCCTCTAGATAGTGATTATGAATCCATGTCATTTGAAATATAAAATCTTGGGCATGCTCTGTGAACCTATTCCTAGATTCGCCTAGATGCAATCACGTGATGAGGTTTTACAACAACAGAGTCTCTTTCCTTAGGCAAATAATGTGTAGTGACTGGTTTTGACAAATCATGATTAACATCAACCTGGGAGGCAAACCGTGGCTTTGAAATTCTAGGTCGTTCAGACTTAAACGAAGTCGGTTGTCTAACAACTGATTGGTTTTTATGTGGTTGTAAAACCGGTTTCCCTAAGATTGATGATTTTGCAAACTTATTATTCGCACTATTTCCTATTAATTTTCCTAACTCATTTTTTAATGCTGCAATTGCAAATCCTCTTTCTTGAAGTTGAGCTTTGATCTCAGCATTTTTAGCAATCAAAGAAGTTGTGTGGTCTATAGTCTTAGCTCTCATTGTCTTAATATAATCAGACAGTTCTTTGTAATGCCTTTTCAAAGTCTCATTTTCCTTAAGTAATTTAGCCACTTTATGTTCTAATTTGATGTTTATTGTTTCAATTACATCTATATCATGTTTAATCTTGGCTTCATTACTTTTTACTTTCGAAAATTGACCATGTTGCCATTCTTTTAAAACTTGATTTTGATATTTAAGTTCAAGATTAACACAATGTGCTTCCATTCTTGAAAAATATTTTTGAAATTGGGCAACGGTCTTTTTGAGACAAATATTTTTAGACTTTAGAGATTGATTTGAAAGTTCAGTTGTTTGGTTATTAGTTAATTTAGCAGGCAAAGGACATGTGTCATGACATTATTCAGCATTCTGGTCAACCTCTCCTTCATTATTGAGTTCAGGTAGCTCAGTATGCTGTTGTCCTATAGCAAGTACATTAATTTCAGCAGTCGTTTGTACCTCAGCTATTGGCTCTTCATCATATATGGGTCTGATGTCTGCATCATTAGCATGTGCATCATTCCCTAATCTGCTGCTTGTATCCTGCTCTTTTGATTATGTCCCACTGCTTTATGTGTCAACCAAACTAGTATCCAATGCTTTACTCGTATCAACCTTTTCTTCTGTTGTCTGCATCTGTCTTTCATTCACCTAGCTGCTATACTCTCTTTTATGTTGTGCTCTTTCATCAATTAACTTCTTAACAGATTCCATGTGTTGGATCAGTGTATCACAGAATTCTAGAATCTCGAGTTGAGTGTATTGTAGAAAGTAGTTGCGTGTCATTACAACATATTCATCATCCAAATAAATCCGTGACTTGATGAACATCTGAAACTGTGTCTTGAGTACTTTAAAAGCAGCTATGGATCCAATCTCTTGAAATTCTTCTTTGTCAAGTTGATTTTCTAGTTGATCCATGCTTTGGAACATTGTGCCTGTGAAAGTCTCTACATTTTGACCAAAGAGTGTCGCAAAAGCGCGTTTGAATCCACACTCGGTTCGAGTTCCTTTTAAGTCATTTTTTGAAAGAAGCTTGAGGTGTGAATGAAGTTGTCGAAAAGATACTATGCAACTCTTTTTTGCTTTGTCTTAAATTTGTTGCATTTGTTGTTCTTCCGAATCCGAACACGAAGATAAAGTATTTTTTGTTTCCATTTTAACGTGAATTGTGAAGTGAAAATGATTTGTAGGATCTTAAGTAGGTATAGTGATTGTTGTTGTGGATTGGAATCAATTGATGTTCACAGGATTTTACAAATCTATGATTTAAACCGAGAAAAGAAATAGAATCTTTTTCTGGGATTTTACAAAAACAAGAAGAAACCGTGAACCAATGATTAATTGTTGTTGAAATCGTTGTTGAAATTGAAAAACTTGAGCTTTTGTTGGCGAAAAAATGAGCGAAAAACGACGAACGGTGCACAAACTTTCAACTTAAAATGATTAACGGTTGATCAAAACTCAATTAAGGACAAACGGTGTAAGCTTGTTTCAACTTGAAGGGTTAATAAACAAAGAAAGGACTAATGGTGAAATTCACTTGAAACTCAGGGACTGCATGTGCCAACTTTCCAAAGAGTGTAATAAATGAAAATTTTCCCATCCTTTTTATAACTTCTTCTACTTTTTAAAATAGAGAAAAAAATGAACGTTTGTTAACTGTGGTCTCGCGGAATGCTACGTTTATCGTCGGTGAAATGTGAATATACCACGATGATCGAAATGAGTTCACGATCGCAATGGTATAGGATAGAAGTCCCGTGAACAACCAATACTCGATACGAAAAAACCAAAATAACTCAAAATGAACCAAAAACGCTTTAGAATGATTGTATAAATCGTTTAAGCTAGTTGGAAGTGTATAAACCATCCTAGTTCAATGTATAACTCGCCTACATACACACACGTATACTTCGCCTAGGTAATGGAATTGTATAGTTCGCCTAAGTGATGTCGATGTATACTTCGCCTTTTTCAAACTAGTGTATACTTCGCCCGACTTACTGAAACGTATACTTCGCCTAACAAGATATGTATAGTTCTCCTCGTTCCTTATACGTATAGTTCGCCCCTACACATACGTATAACTCGCCTTATGCTCGTGGTATAGTTCACCTCACTCGATTGTATACTTCGCCTGCAATACAAAGGTATACTTCGCCTTCTTTGTTGTATAACTCGCCTGATTCAAACAAAAAAATGTACGTCGTACTGCTTCTTGTCTTTTACAGAAATGAACAAAACATCCTTGCTTGCTTCTTGTCTTTTGTTCAAGTCGTGGACCACAAAACCAACCCAAAAAAAGCTCTAAAAGAAGCTAAAATAAGCTGTAAAGCCTCTTAATAAGCCACAAACAGTTCAATAAAAATAAGCTACTTTACCCACAAGAATAAGCAAATAAGCCAACCAAAAAAGATAAGTTGCGTCTAATAAGTTTTTCCCAAGAAAGAAGCCACGAAAAGAAGCTAAAAACTAAGCTACGAGATAAGTTGACAAAACAAAAAAAAATTGTGAAACCTTTTGAATGAAAATAAGCGTATACTTGAATAAGAAAAGTAGATAAGAAGAAAATGAAAGAATTTTAAAGAAAAGTTAGAGAGAGAAAGTAGAGAGAAAATAAAGAGATGGTTGATTTCTTAATGAACAAACTTCCTTGTTCGACTCAATATTTGAGGCTAACAAAAATAAGTGCATAATTAAAACATAAGACTAAAGTCCATTCATAATAATTGTGTATAACACATAAGCATGCATACATCAAGTAGAAATAATATGCTTGAAGCATATTAGTACAACATACATAAAATTTAAACTACAAAGAAACAGTAATATCATATTTTCTAACCAAAACAACAAGACGGAAAAAAAATTAATAAGTCGAAAGAAAGAAAAATAAAATAAGTCGAATAAGAAGTAAGCTCAATAAACCGAAATAATCACAACCACAAACACTAAACCCACCCGAGGCGAGTGATACCAAATGTCGGAACCCAAAATCACTTTCACTTCATTATTGAAACAAGAAAAATAAGATGAGAAGATATGGAAGAAAATATAGAGGAGTTAGAGAGAGAAATAAAGAGAGGAAAATGAGATTGTGTTGATTAACTTGCAAAAATGGAAGACAAAATTACAAATGAACCACACCGGAAAATACGAAAGCTTAGAACACTTCTCCATCTTGGATAGTGGTATTTATAGTTAAGACTAAAAAGCTTGCATGCCTTTATAATTTCACGTGCCGGTGCTCGGGTTTACTTGGGCTTTCGCCCGATACACGTGACAGATTAGATTACAAAATAAGAACCCATTTACCCGTCTAGCCTAATACAACGTATAATTAAATTAGTGACGAGACCTAATATAATTTATGAACGAACTTACATTGTTTCCGACTTAATATATTGAGGCTAACACCACGTGCAAAAGACTTGACCTAATAGCTTTAAACAAGCTATTGTATGCATGTATAAGACTAAATAAATCATGTTTTAGCCTTCAAATTTAAATCAATCAAGGATTACAATATGTGCCGACTTGCACATATAAAACTGTCACAAAATGTTACTTAGAGGTTCTCAAAAACTCAAAATCTAACTTTCAAGCTTACAAACTACTTTTAAAAAGATTAAATGGTCACCTAATCACTACTGAAAGTCTACCCAAAGGTCGAAATGGGTTCAAACAGGTGTCAACTAGTTAAACTAGTTGAGCCAAACACCCCCTATACAACAAGTTATTACCATTTTTTTTTTTACTACAGTAAAATCGTTTTTATATCAATAAAATTTCAAGACCCGATTATAAATAGCTCTAACAAAACAAATAACAAGAATTAAACACTTAAACACGAAGCAAGTTTAAACATATTTAAGACTATGCTACCATTTTAAAATCTATGGGTGACAAAAATTTTAAACGCATGAACTTACAAATGTCCAAAGTTTGTGAGAATGAGTTTAAGGACTCCAACCAGTCCTTAAACAACCTATGTGTCTCCCATGAGACTCTAACCCACGGCCATCCAAAATTTGGCCGTGCTTCCTTTGCTTCTTGAAATAATTGGTGATTTTGGAACTAGTTTGCTTAAATTAAACCAACAAGCTATAATACATCTTAGGTCAGTTTAATGTTTTTTAACAGCTTACATGTATTTTTATAACTAAGAAAACCTTTTTCAAAATGATCAACAAATATGAAACTTAAGAACAAGATAATAAGAACATAAAAACCTTCAGAAACTTTTTAATAACTTTTAAAAAGAGTACATGCTTAAATTAAAAAATATGCATAAGGATAAAAAAAACATAAAGTTGAAACTAGATGGCCAAAAAGGCTTCAAATGGGTCCTATTTATAAAAAAAAACGACTAAGTGTCTTTACTATCTTCAATCTTTATGTCTACTTTCTATTGTGTTTTCTTTACTGAGATAGATTGAGGAGTGTGAATGTTGTATGAGAGAAGTCAACTTATCATCATGGCCCTTCATTTTGAGTAGAGCCTAAGCCTTTGATCATGACCATCAATTTCTTGTCCTCTTTCCTTGTCGAATTAGGAGCTTAGGGATTGCCAAGGTGGACATAAGCCATGTGGGTGTGGGGTATTAAGTGGGAGTTGATGGTATTGTAGTTTAGTTGTAAGAGATGGACATAGGTTGAAGACATATAAAAAGTAAAAAGGGCGGGACGAGAGTGTTTTGTGTTGTATCTCTATTTTGGGAATGCAGGGGTGAATGGTTTGGGGAGTGGCAAATATTGGTCCCTCAAATTGTGTGAAAGTCTTCAATCATAATCCCCCCCCCCTTTTTGTTGGTGGTTTTTTTAGTTATAGTTTGGACATGGCACAAACAGTCCCTGAGGGTATATATTGGTGATTGCAAGATTCGTCCTTGTGGTATAAAAGGTTAGGCAGTTGGCAGGAATGGCCCCTCTAGTTATAATTAGCATAGTTGCAACTTAAGTCCTTGTAGTTCAAGTTTAGGGATTTGACAACTTCAGTCCCTGAAGTTGTATTTTCTTTGACTTGATGACTTTTTGGCTTGACTTTGCTTTCCCTTTACGCTCTTTCCGTTCTCGTGCTCGGATTTTGTCTTTTTTGAGCTTGTTTTAATTGTCCTTTCTCTTGGATATCCGTTGCCTGCACAAGTACAAAAGCAAAAAACAAACAAATACAAGGTAATATTTGGTACATTTTTGGTCATTTAAGTCCATTTTTAATGGAAAATGGTATGTGTAATTAAGCATATACCACATAGCCTAATAACTCCCCACTATGCGGTCCTCGGGATGTCATCCCCAAACAACAAGTTCTTCTAGGAATTTACTAAACTATCGATACACTCCATATAATTTAAATTAAAACCGATCTCAAAGCACCAGGCAAGGCAACAAATACCAAGACGAACACATCCGTAAAACGACAGAAGAGACACACTATGACTACAGCTCATCCTTAACTCGAGATAGCTAGAGTATAAATTATCTGTATCAATAAAGGGAAACCCTAATCCTAAAGATCGTAAAGGCGACCTCATATTTTGGGGGTGGAATCTGACTGTTTTTTTTATTGCTAGTCATAAAACATCCTATCTATGAGACGCTATTAATTACTTCGGTTTCGTCATATGTGTCCATAAATTTTTTTAAATTTAGGTCAAAATTTAACGCTTTTAATGCTATTTTTCGATATATTATCATCAATTTAAAGTAAAAAGGAAAATGGCAAATGAAGAAATAGTTTCTAAGGGCTTTTATTTTCCCCCCTACAAACATTAAGTATGAACATTGTCCCTAATGGTCTATATAAGAACCCCGTAAAAACGAATAAAGGGAAAAGAAAACAAGTAAAAGAAACTAGTACTCCCCTGGTTTGCTCAATAATGGAGAAGAAAACATCGATAAGAGGTTAAATCGCCTCTAAGAAATTATCCAATGAACTCTCCAAAAACCTTTTAAGCTTCTTCTCATCAAATATAACTTGTAATCAAAGAAAAAGACAACTACACCAAGCGTAAAATCCATGGGATATATACAATAAGAGTTTATGGTTTTAACTCTATTAAAATAGTAAAGATAGGATGAGAGAATTGTTAAACTCGGGGTTTTGCAGGTTTATAAAAGAATTTAAACTTTCTTAAGTGTTGTACAAGTTATATTTTCAAAAATACTTAAAATTTTTGAGTTTTCCTGTAACTGGGCGTTTGACGCCGTCAGGGATATCCTGGCCCCGTCACAAGTGTCGCGATGACGGCGTCACGTGTAAATCGTGACGCCGTCTCCACACTTTGTGAAAACTCATTTTTCATTTTTGATGAAAAATTTCCTTCACTCATTCTTATAATTAATTTCTTGTACAAAATGCTGCATAACAACCTGAGAATTAATAATTCAATCATATGACTCGAAACTGATGCAGATTAATCTAAACAATTTATTTTAAATGTTTGAATTTGGTTCTAAAAACCAGATATTTCCCCTACACTTATTTTGTTGCAAAATACCTTTGATTGCATATAAGACGAAGTTACAAACAAACAAAGCATGATTACAGAATAATTCAAACATAATAAAACAAATAATAAAAAATTAAAAAACATCAAGATCACTCTTAATATGCGTGAAAAGTAAATATTGGGTTGCCTCCCAAGAAGCGCTTATTTTTTCGAGTCACGAGCCTGACTCTACCCTTATTTAACAGATAAAGGGGAGGGTTCCCCTACACTTGAGTTTAAGTGCGGGTGATAGTAACGGTACACACCATTGTTGTGAGAAGGGGTCACATGCTAAAAAATTGGTTGTTGAATAATATGCTCTAAATGGTGTGTTTCTTTAATCCGAACTTTATTTACTTCTTTTGGCCAAATGGGTGAATTAAGTCCTATTCCTAAAAAATAAACTTCCTTAGATTCTAATCCCCAATCATCTTCTATCATCTCCAATTTTGAAAAATCAACACCTAGGGATCCACTATGTCCTAATAAACCTGGTTTAAATCCATAATGTTTCTTAGGATCATCGATGCATGGGCGATAATAGCAATACAAATCCCTAAGGTGGAAAGACGCCACAAGAGATGAAGGTGGTGTATGAATGGTCAAATTATCTAATACCTTCATCCTAAAACTATTAGGACTTTGTCGTTTGATGGGTGGGTTGAGGCCTCTTTCGGTTCCTAGACTTGTATCTAAGGGTGGACAATTAGGTAAGGGTTGTGGTTGAGGCTCCAGTTTATCAAAACTAGGAACTTCCCTAGAACTAAGAGGAGTGTCGTGATTACAATTCAAGCCTACTTCATCTAGTTTTGTTTCGTTCAAAGGTTCTACCTCTATTGGGGTTCCTAAAGTCTTTTTTACTTCTTCTGGGTAAGTCACGGGCGGTGTGTATTCCTCAAATGACAATAGGGTTTGTGTGGTACTCTTATGGCTTGTAACTCCTGCCTCATTATCCATCGTACTTAGGCTATCTACATGATCATAATCATCTAACCATGCCATACACCTAGGTACCTATACCCTAACCATATCATCCCCAATTATTTGAGCATTGGATTTGCTATTATTTCATCAGAAATAACGCTTGTTGGGTTGCTATATTTTTTTATTACATTGGACACAATCCTCTATGGCATACCATGCTCTTATATCACTAAACTTCCTAAGATCCCCTTCTGCTGTCAAATTGATGATATGATGGGATAACGAGTCAAGATGTTTAAGAAATATTTCAATTAGGGTCCATATACTAAGGCCATGATTCAGGACTTTTTTGGATTATGTCTTTGAAACGAGTCTACGAATCGTAAAGAGATTCATCTTGATGTTGTTGGAACACCAAGATTTGATTACAGAAGAATACATCAAACCTATCTACGCTAGAATATACCATAACATATACATTATATTTTACCAAATTTCAGAAAATGTTACGAACAAAGGGCACAAAGAAAAAGATAGACTACAAGAAAGCTAATGACAGGAATTAAAATCTTACTTGAAAGGATTCAAGCGAGTAGAACTAAGCTAAACTATGATCAAAACCAAACTATTCCCCACACAGTGGCGCCAAAAACTTGCGTGGTTGTCGTATATAGACTTTCTACAAGAAGTTTTACAACTCCATATGCATAGTACCTAACCGTTGTAGTAGTAGTATAGGCAAGACTCGGGGGGTTGTTATCATTCTCTAAGGTAATATGGTTGGAAGTCTTTGAACACAGGGTCTAAGACAAAACTCTAAGGGTTGAGAGAAGATTCTTTTTGTGATATTATATTTATAGGAAAGCAAGTAATCTATGGTTTAAGAGATTGGTTTGTTTAACTAATTAACTAATATCTAATCTACTGGTGATAACTTTATGATAATTAAATGTATTTACTTAATCATGCACTACTAATCAGACTGCTTCTCCTATTAGTTGCTAGTCACACTTTTGATGATATGTGTAAGTATTTCCTAGGCCCATGAAGACGATACACGAACCCGCCGTCTACTAATATTCTGTTAAGGGGCAACGCACAAGTAAGAGTAGAATGAAGACTATTTACAAGGCCCCTAAGAGTATAATTATGCATGTGAAGTATCTACAAGAGGGATCAAACCATAATAAAGGAGCAAAGTATTATGAAGACTATTACTTGATGGTATCCTTTCTACGCACTCGTGTTTCCCTAGACATGTCTACAGCGATACAAACAAAAGCTGGTTTTCTAGAACCTACGGACACAGTCATCAATCAAGAAGCAACAGTAAAAGGATCTACAATCTGACTTTCATGCAATCATAAGCAAATACAAAAGAGGGTTTAGCCTTACATGTTATAAAGGAAGCAAAGAGATAAATCAATCACACAATACATAGACATATTGAATGATTAAAGATAAATAACCTTACTTGGATTGAAACATGGATTCAAGGTAGTACATTAGGATTTTGAGGCCCTAAAAATGACCTATGAAGCTGCTACAAGAGCTAGGGTCCGCCTCCCAAAAGTTATACAAAGTTACCCACTTAAAACCCTAAAATCGGTTTAGTATATATAGAGATATCGCTACGATGACGTCGCGTTATAATCCTGCCGCCGTCGCCACGTGGATGATTCTAGATCCTCATTAAGTCGGGGCCACGGTCTGTCGCCAGTCAAAATCCTCAAACGCCGTCACCAACCCAGATGGATCTTCGCGCACGACGTCGAAATTTTCTTTGTATGCTTGCGACGACCGTCTCCAACACATGTAAGCAATATTTCTTCAAGGATTTGGTGTAGGTCTGTAATCTCGTCTGTTTCTTCTCCAAATGAGCCCAAGTCACGTGTATTCCCTCCAAATGCCATCTAAGTGCTAAAAACCTAAAAATAAACGATTAAAAAGTTTGACCCATATAAGTCTCTTGACACGAAACAAAGATCTTTTAATCTTCTGACCGTTGCTTTGTTTCCTACTAAACTGATAACTTCTTAAAAACAACTGCCGCTTTTCAACTTCTGTAATAGTGTTGTATGGATACATATTCATACCCATGAAGGAGTCACTGCGAAATATGGGATTCATACCATTTTCCATAGAGAAGAAAAGAGAGTGGTTTTGGTTTTTATGGAGAAATGGGAAAGGTGTTGTGTTTATGTGTGTTTTTGGGTAGTTTCTCTCTCTCTCTCTCTTGGCTGTTACTTTCCATAAATTAATTACGTAAATCAATTCTTTCGGCCTTCTTTTTTCTCAGCTTTTTATGTTTCCTTTTTTTGGCCGAGTATTATAATAGACTAGCAGGAATTCGTATTTTGCGCTCGCATTTACTTTATAATTTAATTTAAATTTTATGAGAAAATAGTTATAAACATCAACATAAGTATTATTTTATAAATATATATTTATTTAAGATAAAAATGTGATTTCAAAATGATATTTTATAGAGTAGCATACACGCAGATGAATATGCATAGTTGATTTAGTGAGAAATAGTTTTTAACTCTTTCATTTATTTAACTGGATTTTTCATTTTCTTTAAAACAAGCCTAATTAAACCTTCAAAATAATTAATATCGGTTTCTATCCTATTTATAAGCTAATCACACTTTTATTATTATTCCTTTTTTTAGAAAGACGTCTCAATTCATATTTTTTGCACAATTTTTTATTCTTTTTGCGCTTTAGATAACAATCTTTATATGCTCTTTGCGTTTTTCTGCATGCTTAATTAATAAATGCAATATCAATTGATTAATTGTAATATAAAAATATGTGGGGTGATTTGCACGCTTTGTTTTTTGATTTGTACACACAACGTACAACCTGACAAGTAGTATGATGTTAATATTGTACAACTATGTATAACATCAAATAATGCATCTCAACAAAAAAAATGTGCAAATCAATCGCCAAAAAAATTCCGTCATAATATTACACTGACTAAACATATTAGTGACACCTAAAACGGGAGTTATGATTGAACATAAATGTTGGGATTTACAGATTTGATGAGACAAAAGAACAAAAGAATGAATCAAGAAGGACTAATTCAGCATTATGGGATTCTAGAAAACTTGAAGTCAAACAGTAGTTATCTTCTCATTTAATGCAGTCAAACAACGATTAATGCTGATTGAAGATCTCATTCAATGCAGTCAAACAACGATTAATGCTGATTGAAGATTAATTACAACTTAAAGATTAATGCTGATTTAGTTTCCTAATTATTTAGTCAACCATATTAAATACATTGACTAAGTATTTAATACAATTGTTGACTGGAATTAGTTTTCTTTGTAAGTCTTGATCTCTCCCTATATAAAGAGATCATAGACATAGGTTTAGTGCATCCAGAAACATAGAGCTCTCCCAATGAGAGTCTAGTAAACGTGTGCGTGTGTGTACACAGTAGTTAGTTAGTTAATAGTTATTTAGCTAATAGTTAGTTAGTAGTTCCAAAGTATAGATTTGGGTCAAGGTGAAAACGTATGATAATAAAACCTTGTTTGATAATATACTGTTCTTATTATTCCGCTGTGCATATTTATATTATCTGTAAAACATATCCTAGATGGGCTTAAAAGATCTCCACAATTGGTATCAGAGCCTCGGGGCTCTTGATCTAGGATCACAAGGTTTGTTTATACTGCTCAGAAGCATTGTAGTAATTGGTAAGTGCTGCTACATGGGATGATCATACTATTAACGGAGGAACATTAGTGCTGCTTGTGTATTTGGTTAATGCTGCCAAAGTAAATTCATGGAATGTTTCTACTTACAACAGTACTAAGTGCTAAGGACGACACATGAGGATTTGTTGAACGAGCAAAGGTAAACTTAATACTGCTACATGCTTTTTAGTACTGCTAGCATTGGGCTTACAAGAAATTTACTACTGCTAGCTTTGTGATAATACTACTAGTAGTAATTCGAGATGTTAATGTTGCTCATTGGTACTTTGTGTTGCCCAAAGATGATTTGTATTGTCAACTGATATTACTACTGCTCGGGCTTAACGAATTATTTATGTTGCTAGTTTGTTTTTAATGTTACTGCTTCGTGTGTTAGTACTGCTAGTATTAAATGAGTTTGTACTGCTAGCCTTATACAATAACAGATAACACACAGCTTGGTTCTTGGATGGGACAAAGATTCAATTAAATTGAAAAAGGCTGTTTTGGATTTATTGAAGATGTGATTATGAAGACGATTGATTATCACTTATTTGATGTCGTAGTTGAGTTTCACAGGTGACATGTTCAAGGATTCTAATTCTTATCTTAAGTCAAGGGGAAGCATTGAAGATTTTGTTTCATTCAGGGAGATGATTACATCT
Organism: Tanacetum coccineum; assembly: GCA_026074375.1. Lineage (NCBI taxonomy): Eukaryota > Viridiplantae > Streptophyta > Magnoliopsida > Asterales > Asteraceae > Tanacetum > Tanacetum coccineum. The sequence continues at coordinate 969 of BQNB010050081.1, read as the reverse complement.
CAACTTCAGGGGAAGCTTATTGTTTAAATGTTTAACCATCTACATGCACCACTTGAGGGGAAGTGTTTACAAGTTGCATATCTTCAGAAGACCCCTATTGGATGAAGACAAAAAGGGGAAGAAGATTACAGGTTTATTGATTTGCAGCTTATTATATGTGGTGACATGATACAAAGGAAGCTTGGAAGTTTGTTTCATTCAGGGAGATGATTACATCTCAACTTTTTTATTTAAGGGGAAGTTCGTACACGAATTTGTTTGTTTTGTCATCATCAAATAGGGGAAGATTGTTGGGATTCTTGATTTGATGAGACAAAATGAATAAAAGAATGAAACAAAAGGATCAAAGTCGTCATTATAAAACTCTACAAGCTGGTGGAGAAATATGAAAATTTGGTCAAATATTCTACAGGATAATGATTAGGAAACATATTAATGTGGTTTAATGTAATTTAAATAGTTTCCTTATCTATTGATTTACTTCCTTTGTAAGTCATGATCTCTCCCTATATAAAGAGATCATAGACATAGGTTTTAGACATCCATCCATAGAATAGAATAGCAGACTTCTCAATGAGAGTCTAGCAAAAGCGTGTGTGTATACACATTTAGTAGTAGTAGTAGTAGTTAATTTATTAGATAGTTGGTGTAGCCTTATTTATTCTGATCAAATATAATGAAGGCTTCAATGTTTGGTTAAAACCTTGTTAAATAACATTCTGTTCTTATTATATACGCTGTGTAGTGTTAATGTTATTTGTAAAACATATCCTAGATGGGCAAATCGATATTCCAAAATTATTATTGGGAACTATGCATTCCTGACTTAGTACCGTTAGTTATATTAGTTAGTACCGATAGTTGTAATTAGTATTGACGGTACAAAATAGTTAGTACTGATCAGTTAGTTAGTACTGATAGTATAAAATAGTTAGTACCGTTTAAGAGATACGCATGAGATATTATAGG
>BQNB010050080.1:27006-39137 GCA_026074375.1 Tanacetum coccineum | reverse complement strand
GGATAAAAGGACCATTTTTATAATATTTTCAAATTAAGGTTCAATACTAAGGATGTGGCACGTGAACCTCTTTTTCTAGTTGGTGAAATTTTCCACCTCTAGTACAGGAGCGGCATTTAACTGGCCACCCATGTATTCAAGAGTCAGTGGTACTTCTACTGCTGCCATTTAAGATGGATCTTAATTTTCAAAATATTTGAGTCTTTTATATATATATCCTTTTAAAGGGATTTTATAAATTAGAAGGCTCTGATACCACTTGTTAGTCTCTTGAAAACTGATATATGGTTTATCAAGTTAAACTAATCACATTCCATGGCAACGAAGTGAGTTTTAAACAAATATATATGAAGAATATAAAGAACAAGTTTAAAACACACAGAAGTACTTTTCAACGTATAAGTACTTTTCAAGTTAAATTAGACACGCCTTGCTTGCGAAATAGGAAGGTGGTTGAATGACAACTGGGTGTTATCTCCTTCGAACTTATTCTCTAACTAAAGTTATGAGAAATAAGAAAATAAACTATTTGACTAGAACTGTAGCTTCAGCTTCAGCAGTTTCTATTCAGTTTGTTTAAAAGATAAATGAACTCTTCAATGTGTTTCACATTAATTGGAAAAGGTGGCATTTACTCTAGGAATCCCTTTCCTTTTATAGGCAAAGGGATTAGAGTTTACAAGTTAACCTAGTACGCGTGTCATGCATCCAATGGGTGGTTGAGATATCATTTAATGCAGACGTGCTCTAAAGTACCAGGTATAGTCCTTTCAGGAAAGTTCTTGTACTTCTATACCAACTTTAGAAGCACATTTTCCCAAGGAGATTGATTTATTCCTTTTGACATAAAGCAATCTTTTCCCCGCCTTGTAAATTTTCTAGAAGTGAAACAAACGTTTCAATCTTCTGTTAAGGAGATAGACAACGTTCAGCTTGGAATTATCAACCAAGCTGAATTGAAGCTCTTTCCAAAGGCCTTCTACAGTTTTTGTACCGTTGCATAAATTGAAGTGAAGATACTTCCCATTCTTCTAAGGACCTAAAGAGCTGACGATGAAGAAACTTTAGCGACTCAAACTGAAAGACTTCAGCTTGAGTAACACTTAGGGGATTTTATGTTTAAATCTACTGAAAGACTGAAGGGCTCAGGAACTGAACCTAACATATATATATAAGTTTCACTTGTTTCTTTTACAAATCTTTAAAATTATACAAACTAGTAGTGATATAAATTTAAAAAATGATGATTATATGAAGATGAAAAATATGAGATGAGAATGATGAACCTTAAGAGATGGTATGATGAGATTAACTAGATTAACACTTAAGTCAAACCCCAAGTTGTTTGAGTATCACTAAAATCCTTTAATAATCCTTGGAAATACTTGTATAAAATCAAAACCCACTTGTTCTTGTTCCTTGGTTTTGAGCCGAGACTTGTGGCTAGAGAGGAAGAGAGAAATTTAATTTTTACTAGTATGTAGTGTGTGAAAATGTGGCTAGTTGCTTGACTTATATTGTGAAAGTAGTTGCATTCTATTAACCAACTAACTATTTCATCTTATGGTTATTATGATAGGTTAGATAAAGGGAGGTAAAGTAAGGGTTGGATAATAGATTTGGATAATAAGGTGTAATGGTGTAAATGGTGGTTAACGAGAGGTAAAAAGGAGTTAGGTTGGATAATAATGTGCTTATTTTGGTAGGTATGGTTTGTGTGTGTATGGGTTAGGTGGAAGAAAAAAAGAGGAGAGGGGAAGGGAAATCATTTCTTTAATTTAGCTTATTGCTTCTAGAAGATATTGTGTAAGTATTATTTAGAAAGGTGGTAGTATATATATTTACATGCATGCACAAAATATGTAAATTACTAGTTTACATAAAATTTATAAAATAAAATATGTTGATTTATAAATTATATTTATAAAAGTCATATAACACATATTTGACATAAACTTATATTTGTTTAATGTCGGTTTACGTTTAAAGTTTTTTTCGCGATTTAATTTAATGATTTCATATAAAAGTAACAAGTAATGTTTCAAAGTAAATAGTTTTGAGTTTATTGACGTAAGTGACTGGAAAAATGTGAGTTGTCATAACAATTTTACAGTAACATGGTTTACTTCAACTTTTTTGTAAGCATTGCGACATGTTGATGCTCGTGTTTGATGTATCGTCGTGTAGGTGTTATTTTATGTATCATGTTATACTATTTATTTTATGCCGACTATACCTAAAAATAATACTTTAACGGGCAGTGTACCCGGTCAGATGGAGTTTCATGGTAAGTAGGTGTCAATCACTAAGAGCGAGAGCGTTAATTCTTAATTCTATCAGTATTTTAATTATCTATGTTAGTGCTAAATTAATCTTATTTATGCAAGACCTAAGTTAGACCTAATATAATGATAAGGGGGTTTCATCCTGATAGACTGGCACGGTTTTAATATCTAACCTAGGGTTTTGCTGACAAGTAAAATGATAAACGCGCACAAGAAGATGAACAAATGATAGAGGAGCGGTTAAACACTAATGTAAGGAAAACATATCAACCATGAATAATCTGATAAAACATAGGTTTGCTTATTGGTACAATAAGTGCTTATCTCGAGGCGGCATATCATTCCTGGATTTAGGCGGGACTTCTTCCTAAAACCTAGACACGCTAATCATGTCACAATTAAACGTATCCGCATAAATCATCCTATTTGCGGATTATAATCTATCTTAGGTATTAAAGCAACGGTGATCTTGTTAAACCCTAGCTCATAGAGACTTTACCCACTTACTGCTTAACGGCTCTTTATATACTAGTAGTCCACTGTCTGAGTCCTTACCAATGGAATAAGAACATACTCGTTGATCACTGGGTCATCTGCTGGTCCAACTAAGCTCACTAATCTAAAGGCAAAAATAGGTTAATATTTGTGATCCTATGATTCTAGATAGTTAATAGTGCCATTATGGGGAGCTATACCGGAATCTTAGCCTACGCCCAAACACCACCGTAGTTGAGCGCATTATATATTAGGGCTAGACCTTGTTGAATGATAGGTCGCTTACACAAAAGCACGTTAAACAAGTATTATTTTGATATCCATAATCAAACAATCAACGATAAAATTAAGCAATCGATATAAACAAACCAAAATTAAATCTTCATATTAAATGGGGGGCTGTAACCTAAAGGTATCAGGCTTGATAGTCATTGTAAAAAATTTAAACAACTGGGTTCATATCTATGAACGATTAAAGAAAGAAACACCTTATCAAAAACGCGTATTTGGTTGCGCAAAGATTACAAGAGTTTGTCTATGATACTTGAGGGCTCTTTTCTGCCCTTCTATGCTCCATTATTCTTTTCTTGGTCGACTACGGTGGTTTAGGGTTTCACTTGCTTACCTAAAATGAGTTTTTGGGTCTTTATTTATAGTGTTTGGAAATAGGTTGATACGCAGTATGGGCGATTATGGGATACGGGTACTGGGGATTTCTTGGATTAAGGGACTCACTGGTGATGTCTTTCAGGGGGGGGGGGGGGGGGGGGAATATTCTTGTGTTTTTATCTTGTTACGGGTATAGTATGTTATAGATACAGGCTTATTATTGGACTTGAATCTTTGTGGTATATGTGTTAAGGGAAGTCAGGTATACGCAGTGGTCTTCAGGATGGATAGGGTGATTGATGTAAAACTTGTTAGTTCTTCTTCTGTTGACCAATAGTATTATATACGGCGGTATAATTGATGTGGATATGGGTATTCGTCAAAGTCAGGCATGGTCTTTTGATTGTTCAAGTCTTGGATTCGTCGTATAGGTCTAGAATTATTACGGGGGTATTAGCTGTCAGATAAGTAGACTTTCTCGAACTCTTTATTTAATCTCCAAAATGCGTGCCTTTTAGCTAATCTTCACAAAGTACTCCATAATTACTGCAAATAACAACTTTAAGCAATTAAGTACCAATTCATGCAATAATTATATAAAATGGGTTATATACATGGGAAACTGAGCTCATAAAAGTGAGTTATTTGATGCAGCAAAATATCTCCCCACTTGAATTCCCCACTTGTCCACAAGTAGCTTTTAGATAGTAGTTTATGAAAATGTTATCCCTAAGGATTTTTTTTTCGTTAAAGCATTTATTTGATCTTTTACGAGTACACAACCTGAAACCTACAAATAGGAGAAGAAATCACTCAATATCTCTCAATTAATCTATGTCGGATTACATGTAAACTTCATTCGCTATAAATTGCTCGTTCGTGATGAGTATTCTATCATAGGCTTGGCAAGGATACACATCTCCACCACTAGAGCTAAGGAGTAACAAGTTTATAATGGTAAAATGGGTTTTTATAATAAGGCTTAGGGTTGATCATTCTACAATCTTTCACCAAAAGTACCACACTAACAAGGCAGCTGAATAACACATACATGGCCATAACGACAGAATAGACATGTGTGTTCGATCACATCCTCATTCGAGTTTAACCAATGGTTAGGAAGAAGAATGATATTGGGTGTGGATCTTCTAATTTTCACCAAAAGTAATAAACCAGCAAGGCAGCTAAATCACGCATACATAGCCCTAATGACTGAATAGACATGCATGACTCGATCACATCCTCGTTCGAGTAAAACCCAAGGTTAATGATTAGGAAAGGAAATAAATTATTGTTAAATAAAAATTACAAAACAAATAGACTAATTCCAAACAGATAAGGTACAAGTTACTAGGCACTTTTTTCCTGACTGTTACCATGAAAAAGACACAACTATATACACATGTCTTGATCATTGATAAAAAACAACAACCTAAGTTGGCGTTACCGTAACGGTCAACTTCCCAATCATCCCATACTTTACATACTTTTACAAGGCAAGTGGCGATATCTACCACTTTATACAAAACTTTACATCATTGACTTATAAGACGTATCAACGAATAATCGATCCTTGATATAATTCCTTCGGTTTAAGATTTTGCGAAAAGATTATCTCCAAACTTTCCTCCTCTTTTATGTTGCGATTTTTCTAATTTTTTTTGTTTTTTTTAAATACTAACTATGAAACTTGGTGTTATTTCACCATCTTCACGATCATAATAATTCCGGATAATTCCTTTGATTTTTCCTCATTCTTTGAACGCATCAATAATTGTGATGGTAGTAAAAATACATGAGTTTTGACTACTTTATACATTCCTATTTGCGATGTGCAAATTTCTTCCTAACCGTACCAAAGATAGAAAATTGACACAAGACTCGGGAAATACATACTTTACACTTTAAGAAACTAGCAACTGATAAATGGACTTAATCTAACAGGGTTGGCTAAGGTGTAAAGGTGTAACGAAACAAACAGTTGGTGTTATTCCTAAAGGATTGGCTATACAGGTTTTTCTAGGGGTATCTTACTCTTATAATGAGAGTAAACAAAAGGTTTACACAGGATTTAACTAACCAGCGTAGTTAGTTAATTAAACAACATGTACAGGTTTTTTGGGTGTAATCCTAAAAATTTACCAATTTAAACAAGTTACTCCATCTAAATCCATAGTACTCATTATTGTGATCTCGAATAGCTATACCAAGCCAAGTTCTAAAGTCTACAACATAACCGGCACACTCATATTTTTATGGAATTTAGGTAAACATTTGGAAACGGATATGGCTAAATCCTCACAATATCTAATAAGGGTTATTGTATGCGGGTTTTGTAACTAGTAATTTCACAAAAGTATGCTTAAAATAATTAATTTGAGCATAATTTAAGCATTTTAATGTGAACAATAGGACAAGTATACATTCTAATTCCTATCTCCCCACTTGAATTATACAACGTCCTCGTTGTATAGATAAAACATTAAAAACAGTAATTAAAAGAATTAGAATGAGAAACTCCCCTGATATTTTACTCGGTAATGAATCTTCATGTTGATTTAATGAGAAATAATGTGTGTTGTAAGTGCAGATTTAATCCTAGCAACACACATTAGATTCCAAAAAATACTCCACCAATGTCGTTGTTTTCGTTCAGAAGGTTCTGTATAAATTCTCAGAAAACAAATGCAATTCTATCTCCGTGTATTTGTTAGCCAGACTCGAAATAAAAACCTAAAACTGTACAGGAAGTCGATGCGCCGTATCCATACCCCAGGATACGTCATATTGATACCTGTAGGTCAGTCGTTTAATACGTTGTACTAATTTAATGAATATGTCGTATAGACTGTGCTGAAAATAAATATTGGATAACGTCCAGAAGGTTAATACACCGTATAGACAGTCTGAGAAGACATACTCGATAAAAATTGAAAATTACATTCTGGGTTGTCTCCCGGCAAGCACTTTTGTTTACAGAAAAGTCTTTAAGTTAGACTTGCCCCAATTTAATCCCATCCTTATAAAACAATTTGGGGTCGAACGGGATGCCAAATGGCACATACAAATTCTTGATTATGAAAATGAATGACATCCCTTTGTTAAGATGATTCCAAGTCATGATATTAACATTTAATTCCTTGATAAAAGTTTCAGCTTTGAAAAATTTATTAGATTTATCATGACTTGTTTTCAAAAGCTTATTTGACCCTTGCGCATTGGCACCATCATCCATATTTATTACATTATCCCCCGAAGACTGTTTAATATCGATTTCATGATCATCATTATCTTTATCCAATTTTGAATCATTGGGATAAATTATGTTAAAAGAAAATAAATCATTAAAATACACAATGTTTTGTTCCTCTTCATCACATTCGGACAATGATGTTTCAGTTTTCAAATCAAATTCATTGATTTGATGAGTAATTTCAACACGTTCAGTTGAGGAATCTGATATAGACGTTAGAGCATCATTGTAAACAATGGCTAGAAATTCATTCTCAAAATCTTTAAAGAAGTCTAAATCATTAAAATTACTACCCGTAGGCTTGGGTGACAAAAACGAAGGCATATTAACTTTATCATTATCACTTTCTAAATCCGTTTTCAAATCGTCGACATAAATTATTTTATAGGAAAATGAATTTTTGTCATAAATCACCGTGTAATCTTCATCGTCGGATTCTTCAAACGATATTCTAAAGTCAATTATATTGTCGTTAAGAGGACTTACCATGGGTTCACAGGAGAGCGTTACTTCATATGTTAACGCGTCATTAAAGACTATAGCTGGGAATTCAGTTTCAACATATCTGAGGTCGTGAACGTCTTCATCATACCAGATCTTACCATACGTAGCAGTCTCCCGGTTATACACCTTACCACGCCTATGAGCTTTTTCTTTCTCAAGCCTGATATATTCTTCCATAGTAATATTAGGGTCATCCATTTTAAACTGTAATAAAGTCGCTAGGAAAAACTATCAAATAGCCTAATACGCCGTATTCAGTGAACTGAATATGCCGTATTGATGATAGAGTCGAATAAGTTGTATTGGTTTGAAAAACTTTAAACTCCGTATCCAAAAAGATGAATACACCGTATTGATTATTCGACTCAGAAGGTTATAGCAGACTGTAACAATGCAGAAAACACACAAACACACAATATGCAAAATATACAGTGTAGAAATCAAACACACACAAATATGCAAATTAATCTAAACTAAAACACTAATAAATAAGAATTAAACAACTTCACTCTCCGGCAACGGCGCCAAAAACTTGATGTGTCGTCGTATAGGTATTAATTTATGTATCAAGTTTTACTATTTATTGTATGCCGACTATACCTAAAAACAACACTTTAACGGGCAGTGTACCCGGTCAAATGGAGTTTCATTGTAAGTAGGGTTTCGATCACCAAGAGCGAGAGCGTTAATTCTTAATTCTATCAGTACTTTAATTATCTATGTTAGTGCTAAATTAATCTAATTTATGCAAGACCTAAGTTAGACCTAATCTAATGATAAGGGGGTTTCAGCCTGAGAGACTGGCACGGTTTTGATATCTAACCTAGGGTTTTGATGACAAGTAAAGCAATAAACATACACAAGAAGATGAACAAACGATAGAGGAGCAGTCAAACACTAATGTAAGGAAAACATATCAACCATGAATAATCCGATAAAACGCAGGTTTGCTTATTGGTGCAATGAGTGCTTATCTCGAGGTGGAATATCATTCCTAGATTTAGGCGGGACTACTTCCTAAAACCTAGACACACTAATCCTGTCACAATTAAACGTATCCACATAAAGCATCCTATTTGTTGATTATAATCTATCCTAGGGATTAAAGCAATGGTGATCTTGTTAAACCCTAGCTCATAGAGACTTTACCCACTTACGGCTTAACGGCTCTTTATATACTAGTAGTCCACTATTTGAGTCCTTACCAATGGAATAAGAATGTACTCGTTGATCCCTAGGTTACCTGCTGGTCCAACTAAGCTTACTAATCTAAAGGCAAAGATAGGTTAATATTTGTGATCCTATGATTCTAGATATATAATTTGCAATATGGAGTGCTATCCCGGACTCGTAGCCTACGCCCAAACAACAGCGAAGTTGTAGCGCGTTAAATATGTAGGACTAGACCCAGTTGAATGATAGGTCGCATACAAAAGCACGTAAACAAGTATAAATTGATAAACATAATCAACAATCAACGATAAATTAAGCAATCGATATAAACAAACCAAACATTAAATCTTCATAAACATGGCTGATACCTAAAGGTATCAGCTGATAGTCATTGTAAAAATACACATGGTTTCATATATGAACGATTAAAGAAAAGAAACCTTAACCGAACGCGTATTTAGTTGCGCGAAGATTACAAGAGTTTTCTTATGATCTTGAGGCTCTTTTATAACCTTCTATGCTCCTTTATTTGTCTCTTGGTCGACTTGGTGGTTTAGGGTTTCACTTGCATACCTAAAACTGAGTTTAGGGTCTTCTATTTATAGAGTCTGGAAACAGGTTGATGCGTCGTATCGAGCGATGTGGGATACGGCGTATTGGGGATTTCTTGGAGTAAGGACCACGGTTGATATCTTTCAGAATCTTCTAGTGTTTTTATCTTGATACGGCGTATAGAAGTTCCTAGATACGGCGTATTAGACTTGAATCCTTCGTGGTATCTGGTGAAGTGCAGGCACGTATACGTCGTATCTTCTTGATAGATACGGCGTATTGATGTAAAACTAGTTAGTTCTTCTTCGTTGACCAAAGTATTATATACGGTGTATTGTTGATGCGGATACGGCGTATTCTTCAAAGTCGGGCAATGGTCTTTTTGATTCATCAAAGTCTTGGATACGTCGTATAGGTCTAGAATAATACGGCGTATTGGCTGTCAGATAAGTAGACTTTCTCAATTTCTTCATTTAAGCTCCAAAATGCGTGCTTTTTAGCTAATCTTCACAAAGTACTCCATAATTACTGCAAATAACAACTTTAAGCAATTAAGTACCAATTCATGCAATAATTATATAAAATTGGTAATATACTTGGGATAAATGATGCTATAAAAGTGACGTTATTTGATATCATCAGTGTTGCAACTTGCTACTTGAACATGAAGTATTTATGTTTCTTTCTAATGTATATACAGATATACATTACCATAAACGACATACTCCTATGGGTAATATAGTTAGGATTATAAATTTTATAATTAAATTAACCATGTTTACTGTTCTTCAAGCGATTCCTCATATGCAAACTTAAGATTATGGATGTTATGGTTCGACTTTACTTTCGACTTTAGGGTTCTAAGAAAGTTAGCAATGCAACAACTTTTATCTAAAAGGGTTCTGAATGTGGAAATTTAGTTGTATTGAATTGATATTAATAAAAGGAACAAGTTTCATTCATATAGTATGACGCTTACAAAAATTTCATGTATTCTTGCTGAGTTTTTAATATGTGTTATGTTGGTTTAGCTTTGCTGTTATGGGAATGGTGACGAAGAACCTCAGCCCTGCACGAGCTGGAGTCAAGACTTAGCAAAGTTTTATCTTATCGTAGAGTGGCTTGATCTACACCTTAAGCTCCTAACGAGGTATGTATATATGGTGGCTAGAAATTTGTTTGTAGATCAAGGCTATACCCACCACCATTATTTAGCATGTTCTTAGCCTTAAGAGTACAAAAACTCAAAACTCCACAATCCAACTTAACCTCCACCATTTTTAGCCAGTTTTAGTGTTGATGAGTCCAAAAACATTGTATACTCTTATTTTCGGATAGAATATTGCATCTCCTTCTAACTTATAAAAGACGAGTGATGATTGACATGACTAATTCATGTGCCTAATTTTATGCCTAAAAAGGGAACTTAAACACATGGCTAGATCAATGATAAATAAGAGGAGTGGGAGTAAGTGGAATACATGTGTCACAAAATGAATATATTAGGCATAAAATTAGTCACATAAATTAGTTATCTCGATCATTTTCCATAAAATACGGCTTTTTGATACAACGTTTTACACAAGACATACAACGACGTCACATAAAATACTCGAGTACGCAATCACTCCTGCGAAGCGCGGGTTCAAAAACCTTGTTTCAGATAACACATCTAAAAGATCTTAAAAAATCTTTGACTTACTAGACACATAAAAGGAACCTAAACTTGTGAATTGACTATCGATATTGAAATTGGACAATAAAATAATAAATTAAGCTTTGAAGGCATATGTTCTTTTGAAGCTCATGGTATCAAAGATGAACTTTAAGGCTACTTTTATCGGTGGAGTGAGCACCTCACGAACACCCCTCCTCACTCGTGAGCCCTTTGCATCCTTCGATAGTCACGCGCCACTTAACTCAAAAAAACTATCACGATAATCACCTACATGCTTTATGGGCATTGTGAAATTATGGGCCCTTCATTATTTATTTGTTTGGTTTATGAGTGTGTGTGGAGTATTTTGTGGGTATATTTGTATAAAGTGAGTATTTAATTAAAAGGTTTGTTTAGTGATGGTTCCGGTGACTGATAAAGGTGAATTGTGAAAGGGAGTGAGGGTAAAAAGTTGAAGAGAGAAATTTGATATAACGTTGATGTGTCTGATAATAAGGTGTTTTTTCATGATGATTGATAAAAGTAGCCTAATTTATTCTTCATATTTGATGAATCTTATATCCCTAAAACAAACATACAAACAAAGCCCCACTCTTTTGTATTTTCAAAGTTTTGATATATATGCCTAATTACTAGACCTAATAACATGCCTAGCCATATTATTGTGACATTTGTCATCATTTAAATGCTTCATCAAAATATTTATATAATTCCTAATGTACCCTTGATAGAATTTTGAGTTTCTAATTTTCACTTATTTAACACTTTTTTAGTTTATATTATTTTATTATCATTTTTACTACACTTGTTTACCAAAAAAAAACTATAATCACATTGATGTTGATTTTTAAAAAACTATATTATTTTATTATCATTTTTACTACAGTTATTTTCTATCAATTTGAGAGATTTAGAAAGCTAGAAAGGAGGCGATTTTTAATGGAAGTTTTGTATGTTGGGATAAGGTGGCAACAACCGTGGTTGCGAAAAGTTTTCAATGGTCGGTCGCAGTTGGCTTATGTCAAACACATCAATATTACATATGGGTGTCATAACCTTGGGTTTTGTAATCGCGTTATTGAAAATAAAACTTGTAGTTTGTGCTTAGTCACATTTTGATAAATCTTTTCTCAAATGGCTAATCCATTTTCAATAGGATCTATAGTCATATGTAGTTGTGCATTGTATAGTTGTCAACGTTTGTTGATTTTCAATGAAGATACAATTTTTGCCAAAAAAAAGATACTTCAACCAATCATATGAGTAGGCATACTTTTAGGCATAATATGTAGGCACAAGTATCATTTTTCTTTCAGTTTTATGAAACCTCTAAGAGCATTCGATACCATAACACCATTAACATCGCCACATCAGCGCACATCAGCTTTAACACCATAACACCAACACACCAAAATACCCCTGTAATCATAACACCATTAACACCATTTTTCGGGACCCACTCTTATTTTTTCATAACACCCCCTAAACAAACTAAAAGATTTCATTCATTAAATAATATTACACATTACAATACCTAAAGAAAAACACACGAAAAAAATTACAAAAAACATACCACCCGACA
>BQNB010050080.1:1043-24780 GCA_026074375.1 Tanacetum coccineum | reverse complement strand
GCTATCCCCGGCGACATGTCGCCGAGGAAACTGTCCAAAAAAACAGAAGCCCAATTTTCTAATACGAAAGCCCAAACCAGAAGCCCAACTGCGCAACTTAAAAGTCCAAATAGGTATCCCAGCGACATGTCGCTGAGGAAAATATTGTCCACGTCACCGCAAACGTAATTAACACTAATTATATTTTTTTAAATAAACAAATGAATCCCCAACGACATGTCGCCGGGGAAAAGTTCAGAATACTTTGACTAAATTTTCTTCAAGAATTGGTGCCACGTATGATCTATTTTTGTCGTTTAGTGCATATTCCCCGGCGACAAATGTTGTCGGGGAAAAGTCCGTCACCTGTTCCCCTTTTTCTTGCAGTGGGAATTGCAATTTAATTTGTCACCAATTTTAACTAATTATTGCTTCTGATCTACAAAATTCATATAATTTTCCATTAAAGAAGTGGTTTTTTAAAGATTTCGAAAGTCACTTCTATTAACTTCGTGTATTTAACTTTGTGTATATTTAACGAGAGCTAGAAGTTATGAACATGCAATACGATTATGCTAAATAGGTGTTTGTTATTCAATTAACCGCAGTACCGTACATTAGGCATCTCCGAGCAGAGAAAGAGAGGCACAATGAAGCTCTTAAGGTACTGAAATATATATGCAAAGAAGTTCGTGAAATTGACGATGATAATGTTATTCGTGAACATTACACCGAAGCCCTTCTTATAGCATTGGATTATGATAATTCTGAGGCAATAGAAGAGATAATAAGATCTTTTCCACAAGCAATTTGGACCAGGCACCATGAGTATCACCTTACTCAGTTAGCAGTACCAAACCGTTGTAAAAATGTCTACAACTATTTGGTACATGGGGACGTTGTCACACCCCGCTAAGGCGGAAACACGAGGCGTAACATCATGCATATCATCACAACACAATGGTGTCAACAATAGAGAATCACTACATGCATAACTAATATAAAAGACACGATGTGTCATGACAATACCGAAAACAAAAGAACGGCATCTTGTATTAAAGAAAAAAGGGTCTCATCAAAACAAAGAGAATGTCTCACAAACCTATTAAAACATTCAAGAATTAATGCAACAAAATACAAAACGAATTCAACTGGGAACTTCCAATGCAGCCTAATGGTCTCTCTAGCCACTTTTGTTTACTTCAACACCATCATAACGCTCACCTAAAAATGATGCTTAAAACGTCATCACAATGGTTGGTGAGAGTCATAGGTTTTGCGACACCAATACAAGATTTAAATCAATCACTGTGATTATAAAAAAAACAGAGCATGACAGGACAATTAAGCTGACTATCATACATGCTAACATGCATTCGTCTCAAACAAGCAACCACAAATGGGATGGAACGTGTCCCCCGATCCATAGCATGCAACATTTAGTCATGTTGAGGAATGCTATCCCTAAATCCCAGACTCTTGGTACCATAGCACACACACAGGTTCATACCCACACCATGTAGGCGAAACTTCTTGCCCACAAAGTAGGCGAAGAACAATGCAACATCATAAAACATGCAGCACATAACATATAATAGCTACTTAAATGTCCATGTGTAACTTGAACCATATAATCACAGAATCAAAACATTTTGAAACATATTTTGCATCATTTCCAACCCAATAAAACATAGTAAAATAGGACTATGAAACTCACCTGGATACTCAAACGCAGTTTCCAAATCTCTACACGTAACTATATAAATAAATAAACACGGTTACACGCGTCCAAGCTAAAAGCTCAAGTCCATGTAACACACATATGATGGGTGTCTAAGGGTTTAGTTAACCATTATAAGTCACCCTGACACCATGCCCAACCTTAACCATCTTACTAACACTTTACACTAGTTACTTACAATTAACTCAGAATTGCAGAATTTTAGTGTCTCTTTACGTACCCAAAACCCTTACTTAATGACCTTCATAAATTATACCAAAAATCACCCATGTTCATTTATGAGTATATTAACTACCTTGTGATTCCCAAGTATTACTTACATGTGTAACTACCTCAAATAAAATCAAACTTCAAAACTGTCCTAATTCGGATCTGATTGCACACCAAAATATATCACTCTAACTACCATACTTAGACATGCTTTTAGAGGCTAATTTTTACAGGATTATCCATAGACATATGGAACTTAACTACTGTAGAAGGGCTAAGCTTAATTCCACTTTTAAGTATAGGTTTTACCCTCACAAACATGACCTAAATCTGACCCGTATTTACTGATCTGACAACTTTTAGTGTAACCAACATTTGAATGACTTCCCGACCTTAAAAACTTTCGAGGCCGGATTTTCTGGAAACTAGACTCGCTGAACTTATCAATAGACATAAGATTCATCAAAAATCTCGTTACCAATCATGAGATAACATTCGAACAAGATGACTCAAAATTCTGCTCAACCCTAAATTCAATTTTATCGCGTTCTAACTCTAACCGAATACATCAATATGATTCTAATTAAACCCTAAACACTTCTAATTAAGTTTAACATTATAAATTTACATATTTTTATGAACCCTAATTTATCCATCACTTTATTGTTACATGAATTGAAAAGAAAGTTAAAACAATTAGTGTTTTTAAACATACCTTGATCCTTAATTCTTGAAACCTTAAACCACCAAATTGATCTTAAATAAAAAAAATCTTTTTTTCCCCTCTGCTCTTCGTTCGTCCGGTTTTTAAAAAAAATTAAGGTGAGGGGTTTGTATTTATAGTGAAGGAAAAGAGATTTAGATAATTACCAAATTAGAATCCTACTTTTACTAAAATTAGTTTTCCTTTTTTTCTCTTAAACCGGCCGAACAACCTTTTTTCTATTTTTTATTTATTATTATTTACACAAAAACCTTTTAATTTTGTTATTTTTATAAAACCTTTATTTATTTAGACATCCTTCTAAATAAAACTAGTTTTAAATACCTAAGAAAAATAATTTCGTTTCATACTTTATTTCTCTAACTTAAAATTACTAAAATCTACTAACTAACTTCTAAACTAAATTTTTTAATCTCGAGAATTCCTATCATCCATATACGTATACATATACATATAAATACGTACACACATAGAATTATACCATCATTTCATTGTCACTAAAATGTGAACATAATGAAATATCCATAGCAACCATAATTTCAATCACCACGAGACGATCACGCTCAATGGATTTGTAACCAACTCACATGAGATCACATAAACACATAATTATCATAGCACATAGTGAAACTCAAATCAATACTAACGGTTTGACTAACCTGCTCAAAGCACAGTTGTCACAGTATCTCCTCCTTAGGGAAATCTCATCCCGAGATTTAACTAATTGGTTCAACATCATCATCAACAAACAATTGGGTATACTTAGCTTTCATATGGTCCTCACGTTCCCACGTGAACTTAGGGTCACACTTTGAATCTCATTTAACTTTCACGATCAGAAACCCACTGCTTACAACTTCGCTTGCACATACAAGGGTACATTAGCAGCATACAACTCTAAGCAAAAATAACATCTAACTACATGAACATCGCCCGTCTTCGAGGAAACTCGTCAAAACCTTAAGTTGTGTAACAACGTCATTCATAACCTAACCCCGCAACTCATCAAACAAGAACTGTCTTGGAACTAAGTTATGAGTTGTTACAAAGCTCAACGTTTTTGAAGAATCAGCTCGACTTCGAGTTTATTCAAAATATAACATTAATCAAACCATCTCAGAACATTCAAGGGTGCACTAAAGTCTTCTAATAACCCTATGTGTCCAACTTTACTTAGTACTTCCAATGATAGCTTGCTCAACAAGCAAGTGTGGATACTTCATTTTTATGAAATCCTCATGACCTCGCTTCGAGTTCCAATGGACTTAACTATCGGAATCCTACTACGCTTCAAACTTTTAACCTCACGATCGATAATCCCAACAGGTTCTTCAATAAAATGAAGAGTTTTGTCTACCTTAATTTCTTCTAATGGCACATGCAAGTTAGCATCCGCCAAACACTTTTTCAAATTTAACACATGGAATGTGTCATGCACCTCACTCAAATCCTTAGGCAACCTTAACCTTTAAGCAACAGGCCCAATCCTTTCGAGGATTTCAAATGGTCCTACATACCTTGGTGCCAACTTACCTTTCTTTCCAAAATGCACTACATCTTTCCAAGACGACACTTCCAACATCACTTTATCACCAACTTCAACTCTAAATGTTTACGCATATTGCCAACATAGCTCTTTTGGCAATCTCTAACCGCTTTAAGCTATTCTTTAATCAACATCACCTTATTTGCTGTCTCTTGTACCAATTCTGATCTAATCGACCAAATTTCTCCAATTTCTGCCTAAAGAACATGTGACCTACACTTCCTTCTATACAACACTTCAAATAGAGTGCATCAAACACCCAAATGATAACTATTATTATAGATTACTCAGTTAAGGGTAGATGAGTGTCCAAATTACCAC
Source organism: Tanacetum coccineum (assembly GCA_026074375.1). Taxonomy (NCBI): domain Eukaryota; kingdom Viridiplantae; phylum Streptophyta; class Magnoliopsida; order Asterales; family Asteraceae; genus Tanacetum; species Tanacetum coccineum. The sequence continues at coordinate 20,259 of BQNB010050080.1, read as the reverse complement.
CAAAAAGTCAATTACACACGCTCTCAACATATCCTTCAAAGTCTGAATGGTACGCTCACTTTGTCCGTCCGTTTGAGGATGATAAGTAGTACGCATGTTTTAGCCGTGTTCTCAATGCCTTCCGCAATGTCTACCAAAGCCGCGAAGTAAATCTTCCACCACAATCTGAGATTATCGACACATGTACTCCATGCTTTGTAACTATTTCATTAGTGTAAAGTATTGCCAGATTCCCCATTTTAAAATCTTCACGTACTACCCTAAAATGGGCATACCTTTGTCAGTCTATCAACTATTACCCAAATCGTATCATACCCACTACTTGATCTTGGTAACCTTGTAATAAAGTCCATAGTTATTATATCCTACTTCCACTCGGGTATCTCTAGTTGTTACAATAAACCCGAAGGTCTTTGATGTTCCAGCATTCATCTTTAAACGAGTCAAACAATTGCTAACATAGGTAGCAATATCCTTCTCCATACATGGCCACCACACATATCTTTAAGGTCATAGTACGTCTTATCCGCTCCCGAATGTACCAAGTACCTTGATGCATGAGCCTCGTCTATCATTAATGTCCTTACATCACCTATTAATGAAACCCATAATAAATACATACCTCCACCTTCCTTCCTTTCCATTAGTTGGTCCAGGCTACACTACAACAATCGGGCAATCCCTGGCGAATTGTCGGGGCTTTCCCTAGCAACTTGTCGCTGGGGAAACCTCGTCAGGGAAACAATCCCTAGCAATAATACCCAACGAAGAGGTAGGTCCCACTCATTTTTTAGTCAAAGAAGTAGTGCCACGGTGGCAAGTTTCCCCGGCGATTAGTCGTTGGGGAATCTTCGGGTTAAGCTAAAGTGATTAGCACACTTAAGTAAACGTTAAGTTAATTACATATTTTGCATCATTTCCATCATAAGAAAACATAGTAAAATAGGACTATGAAACTCACCTGGATACTCAAACGTAGCTTCTAAATCTCTACACGCAACTATATAAATAAATAAACACGGTTACACGCGACCAAACTAAAATCTCAAGTCCATGTAACACACATATGATAGATGTCTAAGGGTTTAGTTAACCATCATGGGTCACCCCGACACCATGCCCAACCTTAACCATCTTACTAGCACTTTACACTAGCTACTTACAATTAACTCAGAATTGTAGAATTTTAGTGTCTCTTTACGTACCCAAAACCATTACTTAATGACCTTCATAAATTATACCAAAAATCACCCATGTTCATTTATGAGTATATTAACTACTATGTGATTCACAAGTATTACTTACATGTGTAACTACCTCAAATAAAATCAAACTTCAAAATTGTCCTAATTCGGATCTGATTGCATACCAAAATATATCACTCTAACTACCATACTTAGACATGCTTTCAGAGGCTAATTTTTACAAGATTATCCATAGACATATGAAACTTAATTACTGTAGAATAGCTAAGCTTAATTCCATTTTTAAGTATAGGTTTTACCCTCACAAACATGACCTAAATCTGACCCGTATTTACTGATCTGACAACATTTAGTGTAACCAGCATTTGATTGACTTCCCGACCTTAAAAACTTTTGAGGTCAGATTTTCTGGAAACTAGATTCGCTGAACTTATCAATAGACATAAGATTCATCAAAAATCTCGTTACCAATCATAAGATAACATTCGAACAAGATGAATAAAAATTCTGCTCAACCCTAAATTCAATTTTATAGCGTTCTAACTCTAACCGAATACATCAATATGATTCTAATTAAACCCTAAACACTTCTAATTAAGTTTAATATTATAAATTTACATATTTTATAAAACCCTAATTTATCCATCACTTTATTGTTACATGAATTAAAAGGAAAATTAAACAATTAGGGTTTAAAAGCATACCTTAATTCTTGATTCTTGAAACCTTAAATCACCAAATTGATCTTGAATAAAAAAACTTTTTTTTTCTTCTTCTCTTGGGTTCGTCCGGTTTTTAAAAAAAAATAAGGGTGAGGGGTTTGTATTTATAGTGAAGGAAAAGAGATTTAGATAATTACCAAATTAGAATCATACTTTTACTAAAATTAGTTTTCCTTTTTTTTCTCTTAAACCGGCCGAACAACCTTTTTTTATTTTTTTTATTATTATTTACACAAAAACCCTTTAATTTTGTTATTTTTATAAAACCTTTATTTATTTAGATATCCTTCTAAATAAAATTAGTTTTAAATACCTAAGAAAAATCAATTCATTTCATACTTTATTTCTCTAACTTAAAATTACTAAAATCTACTAACTAACTTCTAAACTAAATTTTCTAATCTCGCGAATTCCTATCATCCATATACGTATACATATACATATAAATCCATACACTGATATTTGCTAAAACGTACATCTTTTGTACCCCGTAAAATGCTATAAAAAGGACTAAAAATGCTAAAATATACTTTATTATATTGCAAATATGTTTGTTTGGTATTTTTATGTCTTGCATGTAAAAGGATTGAAAACGGTGCAAAAACAGAAATTATCGGGCTCAATTTTGTCAAGTCTAATTATTACTCAAGCTAAGATGAAGTCGTGAAAAGTCCCGAAGCATGCCATTGAAAAGAGAACGAGAAAACGAGTCCAAGGGTGCCTTCGGATCTTATTGGGCCAGCCCGTAACCCATTTTATGGGCTGGGCCAGCCCAAATTATCTAAAAGCCCAACAACAAGTCCAAAAGGAAATTTGATTAATTATAAAAAAAGTGACGTCATTGTCACGAGATCGGAAATTAAATCATAACTGTCACGTGATCTTGCACTATGGAAGGAGAGAGAGCAAATTGAAAGTCTACACATGGCTTTGTCTTTATATTCAATTTGTAACAAGAAATGAAATGAGTTGAAACTGCGAAAGAGGTGTGAACCTCACTTCCTCTAATTAAATCCTACAAGGCGCGTGAGCCCCAGTCGCACCCCCACTATCTATTTTTTTTGGCGAATCTAGGACAAGCACGTGGCAAGGCTTATACTTTTCTCAACTAAATGGCAAATGGACGAATGCACATTATAATCAAACGGTCGACATTAATTGCGTTGGAGGAAAGCTTTCAAATGGACACGTGGAGCTCATCAAGCGGACAATCAGAGAATGTTTACTCACCAATCCGTGTGACGAGGAATCCTGTGGAATGATTGGTTCAATCATATCTGGAGGTGGCATCCGATTTTACACATTTTCTCCCTCAACTTGGCTATAAAATGAACTCACTCCTCTCATTTATAGGGCATTAGGATTTAGATTTAATTTTCACAACTTATTTTTTTAGCTTATTAGTTTAGGAGTAGGTTTAGCTTATTTTTAGTTTTATGCTTACTGCAAAGCTTATTTGAAGTTTAATTCGGATTATGTAGCAAGATTTGTTCTAGCTTAATGAAGTTTATGTTTAAAGAGCTTATTCCTTTTGCTTTCTTTAAAAGTGCTTATTGAATTTTATGATTTCTCTCTTAGCTTACTTTCTGAGCTTATTCTGATCCGAATAAGTTTTGTTTTAGCTTATTTCATTTCATTTAGCTTATATGGATTATAAAGAGAAATCAATTTAGTTTATTTGATTGAAAGTTGCGATTTAATTTTGTTAGCTTATTGGTATTTTCTGGTTTGAAGTGCTTATTTTCGTTCTTGTGATGGCTTGTTATTGCTGTTAGAAATGCTTATTCTTTTCGATAAAAGTTTATTTAGTGTAGATCTCGTTTAAGTTGATATAACTCATTTATATTAGTGTGAAAAGTGCTTAAGTCTTTTGTTCAAAGTCTAGTAGCTTATAAAATCGTTTGCCAGTCGTTGAATGCTTATTTGAGTATCATGTGATTATTGTTTCGATTAGAGCTTATATAGTTTAGATCGTATCTTGTTTAATAAATCTCTTCTAGTTTCGTTTTTAAAGAAGTTGTAATCTCTATGCTTAATAATTGTAAAATCGTTTAGTGCGTTTAGTTCTTAGTCTTTAAAAATCACGCTAGAATTGCAATTCTTGCGTTTTTATTCTGGACATTCATTTGGTTTATAGAATTTATATTTGGCCACGTTTAATATAATTTGGGCCTTCATTTAGAGTAAAATTGCATTTAGTGCCACGTTAGGTTAATTATTTTGTATTTTGTATTTTGTATGCTTAATAAAATACAAAATATAAATACGCTGAGCTGATTTGTATTTTGTATGCTTAATTATTTCGGGCCTGCATATTAATATTGGGCCTAAGTTTGGTTTAAGTGATTTTATTGTTGGACTGTGTATCGTTGGTTTGTTTGATTGGGCCCAGTGTATGGTAAATTGCAAATTTGAATTGTAATATAACTGTTAGTTTGCTAACAGTTTGTATTTGGTTTGTGCTTTTGGTACCGGTCTACTCATGAGGCGCGGAGCTTACAGGTTTATTTAGCTAGACCGAATTTAATTATTTGTTTTAGCTAAATAAATCGGGTGGTATTCGTTCAATTGCGGTTCTTCAAATTCGGTTCCATTTTCTATCATTTTTCAATTAATTAGTGTAGCTTTAGTATAAAATGTTTTGCTTGCTTATTTAATTATTATGAGTAGCGAGTAGTTTTATTAGTGCTTGTTAAGTGATATTTGTGAATTAGGAATTAAGTGTGGATTGTAAAAAGTTTGTTAATTAATAATCTTTGATTACTTAGATTTGTAGTTTGAATGTTTTGAAGGGCAAAATCCGAAAAAATAGTCAAACGTCACATCTAATAATTAATATATTTTTAAGAGATTTTTGTCAAAATAAACCAACGTTGTGAGATAATTATCTTTTCAAAAGAAATTAATTCGTTAATAGACCTTAATTCACACTTAATGAACTTTTCACATCACTTAGCAAGCATTATCGTCTCTTAAATACTTTTAGATCATTTAGCTTTAAATTTGGTAGTTTTATATTTAGTAATTCTAGATTGGTAATTTTTAGTAATTAAAATTAGTTTTAAAACCAAAAAAACTTGAATGACAATCAAGCTCGATTTACAACTTGAACGTAGATTTCCATTCGATTAGTGTTTTGAAGAACCTTCCTCGTGAAGTTATTTTCCGTTTGTGAATATTTTTAAATATAAAAAATACAAAAATATTCTACACTTCTATTTTCTTTTATTTTAATATTAAAAATAATCATTTGTTAATCGTTGTTACGGGTCACCTTTAGATTACGTGCTATGAGGGAAGTTTAAGGCGGGTTTGATCAACATCACCCAAAAGGAGAAGGGTTATTCTAAATAGCGCATCGCGCTTACCAACTCCTCCGCTTTCTTGTACGTATTTTTAGAGAGCTACCGTGCATGTTTGATTTTCGGTTACCAAAAATAAATTTTTTCTTTCTTATTTTAATTTCTTTTCTCATGTATTATATTTAAAAATATATATAAATATTCTTCTTTATCCACTTATTCGTTTAATTCTTATCTTCTTTATCCTCTTATCCGTTTAATTCTTTGACATGTCTTCGTATAACCATTTTGGTTGCTCGTATTATGGAGGTCCATTTAATGATGGAAACTGTCCGGGCTGTAGCAGTATAGGATCCAGAAATGAGTTTGTCTATGACCCAAATCCTTATTCTTATAATGACACACCTACCTTCTTCAACCAACCTCCAGAGCCCCAGACAAACTCTTGTGATTTTTGTGGTAAGAATCATTACTACGGATCTGATTGTACATCACGAGTCCCGCTTGTCTATGAGCCGTAACCGTGTAACATTCAAAACTGTAGTGATAATTATTATCCACAAGATTCACGGAGTTTACCACAACAACTTCTTTGCTGTGAGAACTGCGGGGGTCCTCATGCGACGTTTCAGTGTCAACCGATGAACCAAAATTTCAATTATTCTAATTCTTTCGGTTTTGATCAAATTGGACCCCCGCAGCATTACATCAATAATCTGAATCAGCTTAATAACGAACTTTATACAATGATGGAAGATTTTATGAAAAGAATTAATCAACAACGTGAGCAGGAGGCTTTACTTGTAGCTCAAAGAGAGCAAGAATTACGTGAACAAGAGCAGGCAGCTCAAGAAAAGGAAGAATTTTCACCGAAACCCGTCTTTCGTCAACTTATTGAAGAAATGTGTGGCACAAAAGTTTGTGAAGAGCAAAAGCAAAATATGGAAGATACGATGCTAGATTTGCTTGAAGATTGTCGACAAAAAGAGCTTTATTGTATACATAATAATGTTGATGATTTAATTGAAAGTGCTCTTAATTCTAAACTTCTCTTGATTAATTTGAATTCTCAACGTTTCGATAAGGAAAAGCAGGAAGTTAAGAATATCGTAGAGCAGGCGACTAAACGTAGAACTCGTATTACGAAGTGTTTGAAGAATTTTAAAGTTATTCACAAGGAGAGCACTATTCCTTTGAATAAAACACCTCAAATTTCTCCGGTTAATGCAATCACACACGACTTACCAACTGAAGAACCTGAGTACTCTCTAAGTATGGGGGATAAGCATCTTGACACTATTTCGGAAACGGAATCGGACAAAGTAATAAAGTCTAGTGTTGAGAACCTTGTCCCAATCCCAAGTGAGTCCGAGGATTTTTCCGATAATGAAAGTGAGTGTGATATGCCAGTTTGTGATGATTTTACGACTTTCTCTAATCCTCTCTTTGATTCTAATGACGATTTCACCTCTAGTGATGACAAGTCACTTTCTAATGAGGACGTTCTGATGGAAAATTTCAAAATTTATTCGAACCCTCTTTTTGATGATGAAGAAATCATTTCTACCAAGATAGATCCACATTCCTTCAATGCCGAGTCTAATCTTATCGAATATTTGCTTAACCTTGATATTTTAATTGATTCTTCACCTAAGTTTGATTATCTTCTTGAGGAATTCTCTAGTGAACTCGCTCATATCGATCCAATTCCACCTGGAATTTAGAAAGCCGACTTTGATCTAGAGGAAGAAATCTGTCTTGTTGAGAATTTGTTGTATGATAATTCATCTCTACGACCGCCAGAAGAACTTAATTTGGAAATTTCTGATACGATTCTTGAGTCTCTCTCCCCATCTCCTATCCCCGTTGAGGATAGTGACTCTCATATGGAGGAGATCGGTTTATTTCTTGCTTCAAATGACTCGATGCCACCGGGAATTGAGGATGACGATTATGACTCAGAAGGGGATATTCATTTTCTTGAAGAATTGCTTAATAATGATTCCCTTCCCCTTCCCGAAAATGAGTCATCTAACCTTGATCATTTTAATGATCCGTCACCTTCTCATCCTCCTCCGGAACCACCGGATGTTGAGATTTGTTTTGATTTTGCCCCGATACGGGTGTTGTGACTACCAAAGTGGTGAAGGGTATTTCTGAACACTTTGTTCTCTATGCCCTAATATTTTTTCCCCACCCTTCCCACATTTGATTGGGATTTTGACTTCACTCTTTCATGATTCACTGGATCCGGAAAACAAAATTTTACGATCCTAAGGATATTATTGAAGTCCAATTCCGAGCGACTTTTTATCATGGGATGAATTTTCTATCTCATTCATCCGTGATCCTCTTTCTCTAGTGTTTGACACTTTGCTTCCATTTTCATCTAAAAACGAGGACATAGTGTTCAATCCTGGTATTCTCATTTCTCCTCTCTTATCTCATCGGGGCGAAATCTCTTCTATTTTTTTATAAGAGCCCGAATGTGATTTCTACCCCCCCCATTTATTATATTTTTTTACTTTTTTTTTCCCTACCCCTTAGTTTTTTTTTTTTTTTTTTTTTTTTTTTTTTATTTTCACCCTTTTTTTATGGGAGGGTTCATTCCTTACTTGGATGTCCCGTTTCTACATTTTTCATCTCTTTCCTTATTTGTCAGCTAAGTATAGGGGCGATCGAGTCAGATCAAAGACTCGGTGTACAAAAAACAAGGGGGGGTTGGTAGCGCTTCTCGGGAGGCAGCCCGTGTCTTTTCTTCTTTCTATTTTCTTGATTAATAAGTGAGTGTGTTATTTTATAGCCCTAGTGTGGGGGCGTGCTTCTTTCTTTGGTATGTGGTTTCGTTTTTGCAGGATTCCTTAAGATCATAAAGACCCGTGCTTGTTTTCAATCCTCCAATCATCCGGTCTTTGATCTTTTACTTATTATGGAATCCTTAATCCCTGTCCATGTATATATATATTGTTTCCCTTTCACACTTGGAATTTTTTTGCATTCGCCTTTTTCATTCCTAAGTGTGGGGGTAAAACCCGACATTTTTGAACATTGAGGTCAATGTTTGATTCTAAGTGTAGGGGGATTTCTATCGAAATGTGATCTTACATGTGCCTTGCTGTGTCCCTCGCAACCCCGTTTTGGCCAAAATTTTAAATTTTTAAGTCTTAATATCTAGTTTATTGTTCATATCTTAAAAAAAATATATAAAAATTGTATGTAGAAAAATGTTGAAAAACAAGATTTTGATACCCGCGCTTCGCTGCGGGGCGTTTTGTATAGAGCGTTTTTTATTAAGTTTTTTTGTCGTTTGGTTATAATTTACGATAGGTTGTACTTGTAGCAAAATCAACAATGAAAGAATTATAACTTATTAGTACCAAATTGTGTAAAAGATGCTAACATTCTGCAATTTCAGTTAAGGACAATATATTGAAATTCACACTACCAGCAAAGGGGTCTTGGCTTATGGGAAGTCGATAAACCTCATTTTCATGTCACTTCAAGACCTGTCATAGTCATTTTCTTGTTGTGTTACCACTTCCTCAATAAACCTCCTCCTTACTCCTTAAAGAACAACATCCCTTAAGCTTCGTCGTCACTTTGGCCATCATTAAGAGGATCTGGAACATATTCAGAGTGACACCTACACATAAACCAACCCAAATAAGAACCAAGTCAAGGCAATAACTAACAAAATGGGCTCTTTTGGTACGGGTCAAACAGTTTAGGATAGGCCCAGACTACACTGTCCATTTTGACATCCTCTACAAACAAAAAGAACTTGGTTATAAAAACTTTGAGTTAATTGTGCGAGTCATAAAAACCTCTGCACCAAAAAGGTTAAAATTTTGTGCGAGAAAATTTGCGTAAGTTACAATATGTAACGACCTATTTTTTTTAAGCGTGTGTGAAAATGTAAATGTATAACTGTAACAACCATCATTCTAATTTGCATTTTCGTTTGCCTAATTGCGAACCACTAACTATTGAAAATGGCAGTATAGCTCATAAAAATAGTAGAGTATTATGGGTTCTAAATGGTAACCACTATGCGAACATATCACACATATTTACATGTTTCTTATAATGTTTTGTACTTTTCCATCTGCAAGTGAGCCCATGCCAAGTTACCTAATAGCGACCGGCAAATTCTCATAATGATCAGAAAGGAAAAATATTATTACGATAACCATATATTTTCAAACATATAACATCTGAGGGGTTGTATGCATCGGAATACATAAAGACATCTTTATGCATTCGATATTAATCTTGTTTGGCTAAACTTTTTAATAACCTATTACAAATTGCAAGCAAATGTCGTACCCATCCTACCCATGTTGCACCACTTTATGAATAAAATAATTTCTTGGTTATATAAGTTTAGTATAAGAAATAAGTATATCTTTGCTTCAGAGGGGTTTACACATCCACTTTAAGAAGTTTTCACATGAATAGCATAGTTTGCACCAAACTCTTAGAACATCAGGTGCACTACTTACATTCTTTGTCTTTAAAAGAGGTTTCTTTTGACTTCTGAATTCAAACATATGCACCATTTTATTCAAAGTGCTAGTGTCCTCTTGGCTCTTGAAGAACATCTCTTTTTATAGTTTAACTTATGGCCCTTAATTTAAATGTTGATTCTCAGATAATAAATTATAGAGCGTTTGATGTTCATACAAATTGGTCCAGAAACTAACATCAAAGAACCTTAAAAAATTTCATGTCTGGGATTTCACAAATGGATCTTGACATAATATATTAACAAAGCCCTCTCGTACCATTTACAAAACATCTACCCGCGATCGTTAAATTAGTGCCATAATCCAAATCCCAAAAATTGAATTAAGGGCATGGACAAAAAGATTTTTGGACTTATAAAAAATCTAAATTTGAAACTAACTTTAGTTACGTACCTTTATAAGTCTTTGACTAAATCATGTAAATAACCGCAACACAAAATCTGTAAATCAATCGACGAAATGTTTCAGTAATCAAAGACAAAAACTAAGTTAGAAAGACATAAGGTGTTGCAACTTTACATCATCACAACACAATAACAGCCACAACATATAACTGCTCTTTATACACAAAAAACTTATCATCCAAACATCAGTAGCTCGCCTAATGTATCAAACGTGTATCTGACTGGGAACCCTTCTCAGACATGACTTGATGATCATATAAATGACAATTTGACAGTTTTTGCGACTAATTAAAACCGCTCATATGATTATTGCATTGAATTAGCAAGATACAAATCCCAAACACTCCTTATTTTTGTGACCTCATGTTCATAAGCTGGAAAAAGTGGGCATTTCCCGGATCATATAAGCACATGAGTCCATAAAATGAGCTAATCCAAACACCCCTCAAACTTCACTCCTAATATGAAATAAGTTGTTTCCTAAACACCCGTAAATATCAAAATCCAATAAGATGGATTCAACAACTAATATTCTTTGGGTCGTTAAAGTCATTTCACGAACAAAATTTAGAGATGGATTCAACAACTAATATTTACACATAGATTTCTACCATGTGAGAAATAAAAAGTTATTACCTTGTACTGGCTATGAAGATCTATTCAAAAACATATGGCATTCATTAACGCACGTGTCGATAGTATACATCCAGCAAATCACCTCCTGAATAGTCGGCCGAAATAGCAAGCTGCAACAAATGAAAGAACCATATGAGGAGCAGAAAAGATGTAAAATGAAGGTAAAAGTTAAAGCTTTTTTAGTACTATATAAGTGATAAAATGTGTATTTCTTATGGTGGTGTGCCACGCAGGTGTGTACAAAAAATAACCTGATGATGTAGATTCAGACTTGTTGGCCAAAGAGAAGCTGCTTTCAATTAGTAACTTGGAATTCCACCACGTGCTTTCAATTAGTAACTTGCTCTCCTTACCTTTCAATTAGTAACTCGGAGCTGTATTTTACATCTTTTGGCTCCGCCTCTCTGTCCAGAAACACCTTTCCTCCTGCATAACATTTGTGGTATTCGGGTCTCCGATTTTTAGGACACCCCTTCAGTTGTTCTCCATAGCAAATTTTAGCGTTGCAATGCTCGCAAGACCATTCACAGCAGCCATGTTGGGGTTTCCAATAGCAAACACTTTTTGCCCAACACGCAAGTTAGCCGATACTCCAACCCTCCTTTTTTTTCTTTTTTGACGTCAACTCATCTCCTTTCTCTGCTTTCTCCATGAGTGAATTAATAGCGCCAACCCTGCAACACATCATAACTAAATGCCACTTCAAGGGATGTTTTAAGCAGAGTCTACAGAATTTCACAAAATTCTATCACTAAAAATATGAGAAAACAATAAGATGGTATAACCTAATAAAACCAAATTGTCTCAATTTCTTTAAAATTAAGAACTCAAGCCACAATCAAATTTTAGAATCAGTAAACCCCCAAAAGGATTCATCCGTCCACCAATTCTTAGGGGGTGCTTGTTTAGGCTTTTTTAAATCCACATCCTAATAATTGCTCATTCGTCTGGCAATTCTTAGGGGTTGTTTGTTTCGTCTTATGGCTTATTTGGTTTCCTTCTTATGTTTCATAAGCTCACTTTGTCGACTATATAAGCCGAAACAAACATCCCCTTACACAAACCCCCTATAACAAAAACCCAAATTACAACCACAACCTAACTGAATTACCGATTCTTACTTATAAAACGTATCTAAACACATTCCATGAGCACAACTTATATTCCTCCATAACGTGTTCATGATCATTTTCCTGCGAAAAGTAATGAGAACAATGATAAAATGGATCCCTACCTATGTCTAGATCCCGGATAAATGGAAATTTTATTGATAAGACCTTTTCAATTGTAGCCAATATCTTATTATGAATAATTCCGAAAACTACAGGAGAAAAGGAGGCGTTTAACTATTACAGAATGGTGCGATTTGATTTTTTTATTATCATCAGGTAAGCAATCCTTCCGTTTAACCTCACATTCAAATAGAAACTGAAACACAAACAATAACTATACAACAACAACAACAACAAAATAGACAGAAGCATAAATAAGAAAGTTTATACAAACATCAACAAATTAATAAGGAAGACCTCATTATTTTCCACTTATTCATCAATTTTAAGTTTTCACCACCTGATACTAAAAAAAAATCAGAATTATGACAATTTACCACAAAGGCTTGTACTCTTCCGATTCTTGTTGTTTGTGCTTGTGATTGTTTGTAGGATTAACCTAAAATTTTTGAAGACTCTCGTGTTAGGTGTTTTGTCCCGATCCACTCGAGCTTCCTAGCCTTTGCTTGCCATTAGTTTAGGGAAATCCGATATCCTAGATTATTATTGACTAACATCTATCTTTTAGCATACTTGATAAATGGCTTAAGATTTGTGTGATACTTTCTCTATGCTCGGATTATGCATTCGACTTTTTGAGTTCTAGTATGGGGTTTTTGAGCCTTAGACTAGGAAACATTGAGGACAATGTTTAATTTTAGTATGGGGTAGTATATCTTCGATATGGTCTGACCTACCTTAGCCCATTGTTCTCACGTACCCCGTTATCCTGCAAAAAATTTAAATTTTTAAGTCTTAATATCTAGTTTATTGTTCATTTATTAAAAAAAATGTGTGTAATGGAAAATAGAAAACAGTTGATAAAAATAATAAGTGTTTTGACACGAATGTAGGCTTTTCGTTGATGAGAACGAAAAGTAAATTTTGACCTGACCGGTTTTATATCTTAGCTTTCTCCTTAACATATATAGATTGAATTTTGCTAATCTTTTATACAAGAAGCTATAAAAAGCGAGTCTAGCTTAAAAAAAGTCAAGACTTTGCAAGTTCCCATAATTGATTTTAAATATGTAAAGATCGATTTATTAGAATTAAGATTGTTGCCAGTCTATGTGACTTGTTAAAGTGCCGATCTTAATTCGTTAGGCTAAGTATTCACGAGTTTCTTTATTAGAAATTTTAAATTGTGAAGAACAAGAGATGATAGAGTAGAGTATAAATTTTTATGCTAAACATAGAATAGTTGTATTTCTTTAAGGCTCATAAAGGTTAATTATGGCTTTTTATTCCCATTAGCTTAATAAACATTATATAATTGTTGAATAAATAAAGTTTCCTTGGTTTTTGCGATTCTTAGTTTAGATCACTTCGTAGAGATTCCTTCTGGTGAAAGTAAGGTACATATCAAGGTTTTGTTAGTATTGTGGGGAAATAGACTCCTGGACCATGGTCGGCTCGCATACCGATGTGGCAGTTGTTTAAAGGACCGAGGTTTAATAATGTTGCTATAATAATAATAATAATAATAATAAGAATAAAGCCAAATTTCGACTCCGGGGTTATCTAAATAAAGCCTCCGTCTCTGGACTCGTAGTTGAGTTGTTTCGGATGAAATAAAAAGGATAACCCCTAAATCATGTGAATTTAGAACCTTAATGTGGACTTTATTTTCACCACATCGTCTCTTTAGGAAAGGATTTCAAACTATTAATGGTCTAAACCGGGTTTACTTTATTAATAAGGACATAATTTATTTGTCACCAATAATAATAATAAAATCCTTAGAGGAAATTAGGAATAAGGGAGGAAAAGTAAGTACACAATTAGCTTTTATGAGTAGTGTTAGCATCATAACTTGTATTTTACAATGATCTTGTTTTTAAGCTTGGCTTGGAGGAGTGAAAGTCGGGGACGATGAATTTATCTATTTGGACACTTTTTGTGCTTTTTGTTCCGTGATCCTAAAAGTTATCAATGAATAATGAAAGCAATACATTATGTCACACATGAATAAGTTGTAAGTTGTAATTTATGAAAATCATAAAAATGAAAAAATCTTTGAAAATGGGAAAACGGGGTGTTTTAAAACTTGTGACTTCTTAACTTTCCCCACAAAAGACTTTGCTACTTTTCAAAGGATTAGTTTGGGGAGGTTTTGAGGTATTTGGTTTTAGAGCATATAATATTGCGTGAGGACACGGCAATCACTTAGTTTGGGGAATTTTGATATGTGAGAAATCACGTATCCTTTTTATACCAAAAATGGCCTTTAAATGATCAAATTGTGCAAATTATGCTTGTATATTGTTTGTTTTGTCATTTGTAATGTGTAGCTACGGATATTGCAAATATCACAAGAAAACGGCCAAAACCGGGCAAAAACAAACACGAGACGGATAGAGTGCACAAGAGCCGGGAGTTTCTAGCAAAAAGTCAAATGGTCAACCCTTGGTCAACCACAAAAAGACAAAACATTGAAAATACCAAAAGAGTCCTTAATGTTAAATCATTTTCACCCTAAGTCCTTAAATGAATAACACCGTTAGTTCTTTAACACTTATGAACTAACGGTCGTTAAGTTCATATATATACCTTAACCCTTTTTTTTACCCGAGCCCAAATTAAACCACGAGGCCCAACCCTTTCTTATAAGCCCAAGTCAACACTTTATATCACCGAGTCAAAATAAAAAAGAAAATGGCGCGAGATTTAGTTTTACTATTCATCCATCGTCAACATTGGTTAAAATGGAACAGGGTAATTCACCAAGGCTGGGTAAATGTCCCTATCAACTCACCCCCGCTCCTCCTTGTCACGCATAGAGCATGATACCCTTCTAGAAGTGCCATCTTGGCGATCCGTCACATCACACACAAGATCAAACGGCTGTGATCAAAAGATGTTGATAGAATTGATGAATTGATGGTGGGGATTCATTCCTTGGGCTCTACTCAACTTTCTACTCACAAAAGAAGCACACCAAGGCTCCTCAAGACCTCCTCAAGCTGCCTATAAATAGTGATAAATAGTTAGAATATTCAAAACACAAAAAGGGCAAGGGTTACAACTGGGATGCTTCCTAAGTGAGACGATGTTGATGATATTACTCTTTTCCCACATATTTTCCAAAATGAGATAGAAGGTATTTGAGCCGAGCTGGAAGCAGGTTGTATAACTCAAGACTAGTGCATTAATCATTATCAGTCTCATGATTGTCTATTTAGGAGGGAGTAGAAGAAAAGGATCCTACTAGTTGGGAGGGAGTAAAAACTTAACTAGATACTACACAAGAAGTTTAGAACGTAATTCATATCAAAGCTGAAGTATTTAGACGAGGGAACTTTAAAGACGATAAATGAGAAGCAGATTCAGAAAACTTTGACATGACCAGGAGTGTAAGAAAATGAAGCTTTTTCAAGACATGCAACTGATTCAGAAACTTCAAGATGACCAGAAGTGTATGAAGAATGTTTTAAAGACATGTTAGAAGTTATGAGCAAAAATCCAATCAAAACCGAGATCACCAGTAGAGAAAACTTCTAAGTCATCCTCAGCAATATAATTATAGTGTGTTCGTTTGCAAGCTGAAGAAATAAGGCTTGAGTATTCAAGAAGATCAAGATCATTGAAGATAATCTCAAGGAATACTGGACTTTATTCTAATCATTTTTCTTTATTTTTTCTTGTAGGAAACATTGTAACCAATTCGCGTGTAAAACCATCTTGGAGGGAGATTGTTAGCCTTATTATTTTGTAAAGTTAGCATCTTACACTTGAATTGGACTAGCTATAGACACTGCGTGAAACGCATAGGTTACTATTGTAAACATGTGATAGTTAGCTTATGTAAAGGCTATAAATACCCCCATGACTCTCCATGGGGATGTGGAAGAATGTGTAGTCATTTGTAACATATTAATAAAAGACATTTTCTCTACCCTCTCTTTACTTTCTCTCACTACACCCTTAACTCATATCATGTATTTTGATCATCCCTGACCCCCCGAAGGTGGTTTTAATACTTGTTACATGCATACAAACGTAACCTTCCAAAACTTAATATTCATATTAGCTGAGGTGTTGTAAAAGTTTTTGTAAATCACTACCTGGGTATTGAATCGGTTCCTAGTAGACATGTACTTGAATGTTTTGTAAGAACCTCTTCGTAGTTTGAAAGTGGTTCTCGTGTTGTTGGTTTGCATAAGTGGGATTTTAAGAGGATTAGTATGCAAAGAACAATGTCTTTCATAACTGGTACTCATAGAAATACCGATGGGTCACACCGGTACACACTAAACGGAACACACAAGTTAGTAATGATAAAATAGTGATGAAATGAAGAGGAAAGAAGAATATAGTATTATTCTCATAGAGGGGTATATATATTTATCTGGGATAAATATATTTAAGTATACAACACAAAGCCAAAAATCCTAAGGGCTGTGGAAGTCGACTAAACCCCACTGGGGGTGAGAATTACCTAGGGACTTTCAGTGCAATTAGGATTGTCTTTGGTTCACTATAAGTACAAAGACAAACTAAACTAGAAAATACAACAATCCTCTAAACCCTAAACTCTTTATCCTTCCCCTCTAAACCAATCGACTTAACAACCCTCTGGGTCAAAACCCTTAGGTCGATCCAAATTGACATAAATTCGATTCCCTAGGTCGATTAAACCCAGTTGACTTGTGCATATTTGTACTCTCCAACTTACATAGTTTTGTAGACCTAGTTCTACATGTGCAATACTGGTGGATACCTGACGCAATTGGCGATTCTCCCCATAAACCATCATACTAATCGATAAGCATCAAGAACAAGAAAAAGACAATTTTGTGCAAGCTGTGAAGGTGTAGGTGCTTACGTTGCTACAAGACTAAGTAAGTATTCCTTAAACACCTTGTTTGTATGTTAGTTAATGTTATATCTTTGATTAGGAGATCTGTTTATCAAAGGTTTGGTCCGCATGGCCTTTTTGTGTTTATTTTCCGAATTGCATATTTTATAGGTTATGTAGGTGACAACCAATACCCTGCAATGAGAGGTTCACAAGTGAGTGGTTGATATGGACCAACTCAACCGAATGAAGTGATGAAGGCCTTGACATGCTGACTCAGCCAAATTGATCACTTGTGTTTGTAAACTCATGTGTGAAAAAAAAATCATATGAGGTTAATGGAGATAATGTATGCAATCTATGAACTTTGGCTCAAGGCACATATCGTATATAAAATGAGATATACTACACGTTTGCATGTCTTAGGTAAGGGGATTTACATATATACCCACTAAAACTTGCACATTTGCATGTTTTCACAAATACAAGTTTTTAATGTATAATGTACAATATTGTTTAAACATGTTTAGGGAAAATATAAAAATATGTAAGTTTTAGTAGGTATATATGTAATTGTCCCTTTAGGTAAATATGTCATTATGTTATTTAAGTTGGGTAAATATGAAATTGCCCCAATACTTAAGTTTAGATGTATTCTGACATATATCAAAACTCATTAAGTAAGATTTATAGCAAAAGAGTATATAACTAGTAAGAGCATAGGATATTGGGCGTTATAGAGCTGAGCGGTGCCCTCGACAGATAACGCTAGCTCACGTTGCCCCTCACGCCGCACTCACCAACTCGCGCTTTACGTTTTTTTCTTTTTTTGTGTTATGTTTGTGTTTTATTAGGTTACGCGTGGGCCAAAATGTGTCTTGTAACTTGAATGATGGAGACAAAATGTTTTTACGTTAAGTTAAAAGTTATGAGTTACTCCCTCTATCTCAGATGAAGTGCTTAATTTAATTTTTTGAAGTCTTACTTGTTTAATTTTATGAGTGCGTGTGAGGTGTTTTGTTAGATATGTTTTTATAACAGTGAATATTTTAATTAAAAGTGAGTGAATGATCACTATTTGAATGAAACGAGAGAATAGATGAGGACGTTGAATAACAATTGTAATAAGAAATAAAATAAAATACAAATTTGCTAATTAATGCATTGAATTAATTACTACTCCTATAGGTGAATACCACGTGTAAGATGACGTGGAGAAACACATTGTCATCTCTTTTTTATGTCTCCTCTCTCTCTCTCCCTCTAAACATTCTGCAAAAAGGCCCCTCCCTCATTCCCGTTTTGGAGAGAGAAATCAACCAAAAACACAATATGCAACAAATTTCTTCATAAATTAAATAATAAAAAGTCAGGTACCCCCAAAATTTTCATTTCTTTTAATCACAATTCATTTTCTACACAATTCTCATGATAACCACTTCAATTTTAATTTGTATTCATTTTTACTCATTTTTTTATTAGCTTGAATTGTTATTTGCTGTATATATATGATATTATAATCAATTAAAATTGGGGAAAATTGGCTTAATTGTTGAAAGCATTCTATATTATATGTTTTTAATGGTTTTAATTTTCGTAGCTGAATAAAAAAGGTTTATTTTTTGATAATTGATTTATTTGTATTATTTATTTTTAATGTGATTATAAGTGTGGATATGAGGATTAATTGTTGTTAATTGGTATTAGGTTAGATTAAATTTCACAGATTTGTAAAAAAATAAGTAGGTTTTAAAAAAAAAAAATATAAAAAGTAAAAAAAATAAAAAAACAAGTAGGTTGTTGGACCTCTTTTTGTTTTAGGTTAAGATTGGTGTATTGTTTAGAGTAATAATTTGACATGGACATGTGAATTTGGTTTCGATTCAGCTACGCGTGTAACAGACGATTTAAGTGAAACAAGTTTTTGATGATTGTTTTCTCTTGATTTGATTATGCCGTAGACAGTTGTGTGTAAATCAATTACCAGGTGTGGGATTGCGATATCGAGGAGCGTGTGTGTGTGTGTGTTGGGGGGACAGCTTAAGTGACTGTTATTCATATCCAAAAGTTTTCATCTTGTAGGGGGTTATACTTATTAGATCTATAGGTCTTCGGATAGTTTCCTAGTATAGAATAGTAAATCTCGCAGTATTTCTTTCATTTACTATTGTAATTCATCATCAGCTTTTAGTAGACGACGGTTAAGACATGTACAAGTACATGGCAAGTTCAGCTTTTTAAGTTCATTAACAATTTTTGCGCGTGAATTAGACCTTATGATGATGATTAAGGAACTGGAAAGTTGATGTATGTGATTGCGCTTTGTAGGGAGAGAATGAGGTTTATCCG
>BQNB010050079.1:4988-41698 GCA_026074375.1 Tanacetum coccineum | reverse complement strand
TCGCGAAACGTAACGTTTTACGTAACCGATAAAAATAAAACATAATAAGTAAATTATTACTTTAGTAATAATAATATAATGATGGCTTGACGTAAACTTTAATTTGTTTGGTGTCCATTTACGCTAATTATTGATTTTTAACTTACGCGATTACACTATATAATAAGAATTAAAAGTAAAAACGTACTAGAAAAAAAATTAGTGAAATATATGACGTCGTAAATGACCTGAAAATACAGAATGTTACACTAAGATACAGGGATGAACACAACAAAGTGGGTTACTTGCAAAACCCACAGGAAGTGATGATTATCATCAGATTCTTGACTTCTTGAGGGCTTCTCACATAAGGTATGCTCTCACAAATGACCCCATCATCTTTGACTCATTAGTTAGGTCCCCCACTCCTAGCTACCATTGATGAGACTCCCTACACCATTACTGAGGACTCAGTAAGAAGTCAACTTCAATTAGCTGATGATGGTGGTATTGATGATTTACCCATTGCGGAAATCTATTCTGGAATGGATAACCTTGGGTATGTCACTGAAGGCAAGTTAACCTTTTACAAGAACAAGTTTTCACCTCAATGGAGGTTTTTGGTCCACACCATTCTTCACTGTCTCAGTACCAAGTCTGGTAGTTGGGATCAATTTGCGGTAGCTCACTTGCTATTGCTCTTATTTGTCTATCTGATGGGAGAAAATTTAACTGGTCTAGCTACATTTTTAAGGGGATTGGGATGGTTAGTAACATAGGAAATGCTAAGAAGTTCTTAATGTATCCTAGATTTCTTCAAACCATTTTGGGTATAGAAACTAGACTTACAAGACAATACCATGTGTTCAAACTATCTAGTAAACTTTTTGCTAATATGAAGCTCAACTTTGAGGGGCAACCTATGCAACTTTTAGCTGCTATGCTTCCCCAAGATCAAGAAGGTGCAAGTGCAGGGGTAGCTGTACAAGCTGTCCCACAACCCATACCTGAACCTATTCATGAGCCTATGCCTAAACTTAACTAACCTCAAGACCATTTGTCTACACCCTCAAGACAACAAACTCCCCCTGCATCTCTACCATCTCTACCAAGGTCCACTCAAGCTCCCCCTGCAGGTCACACTTCAGGAGGTGCAGAGGACCTTATTACACTAACTGCTGTATCCTCTATAGTTTCTACTCTTACGCAGAAGGTAAATTCATTGGAAACTGAGCTCAAGGACACCAAGAAGCTGTTTAAGGATGTGGTGGGAAAGTTGGTCAAGAAAGTAAAAGCAATGGAGGTAAAACTCAAGACCAAGAAAAGGAAGGTGGTTGTGAGTGATTCTGACCAAGAAGAAGGAGGATAGCAAGATGTGGATTTGGATGCTCTACTTGCATTGGCTAATGCAGCTGTGATTGTTGATTCCAATATTCCTCCTGGTGGTGCTTCTAGTTCCCATATTCCTACTGATGTTCCTACTGGTGTTGCTCCTGCTGGTGTTTCAAACAAAGGAAAAACTCCAATGGTGGAAGAAGACATTACTGTCAAAGAAAGGACACTAAAGCAGATGGAAGATGATAGACTTGGTGAGGAGGCTGCAAAGAGGTTACATGATGAAGAACAAGCTCAAGTGGACAGACAAAGAGCAGAGCTGAACAGAAGGAGACAACAAGAAGTTCTTGCTTCAGCCATGTATTATACTGAGGCTGATTGGATCAACATCATGGCTCAGGTTGAAGCTAATGCATCTCTTTCCAAGACACTGTTGGGTGATGATGTGACTGAAGACAACTTCCCAGTCAGGATGGCTGCTTTGATCAAGAGGAAGAAACAAGCTCTTGCTGAGAAATTGGCAAAGGAAAGGATGGAAAGGCCAATGACTCCGGTACAACAAAGAACCTACATGAGACAATTTGTCAAGAACCAAAGTAGTGCTCTCTACTCTACTGGATGGACTAAGGCTAAGGTGGAAAGTTTCACTGATGCACAATTGAAGGAGGAGTTTGAAAAGATTCAAAAGGCTCTAGCAAACACTCAGGTTCAAGCCTTTAGCAGGACTTTGAAGAGGACAGGTCCTGAGTTAGAAGAACCTTCCTCCAAGCAGCAAAAGTCTACTGAAGCCCCCATTCCATCTGTGCCTGATGTTCCCCAACCACCAGTTGTTTCTTCACCCAAATCTTCTGGCACAAGGAGGAAGTCTCTTGGCAGGAATCGTCTAACTAAGCCCAAATCTATACTTAAAGAATTGGATTTAGATGCAGATGATAAGACATTCATCAAGGTTGTTTCTGATGAGGACTCTACAGATGAGGCTCCTATTCTTTGGTCTGCTCTTGCTGGTTGGGAGGTGATCTCTACTCCTCTGGGAGAAATTAATGCTCTTTACAGGTCGGATCAGTCTACCAAACATTTTACCACTCTAAGGGAGATCCTTCATATGGTGGATAGACAGGATCTATTGAAGTTGTATGGCATGGTGGTCACATACTATGAAAACCATCTTGTTGCTGGTGCTGGATTGATGTTATGGGGTGATCTTTAGGTGTTGATAGTCTCAAGAAGGTGTAAATGGTTCTTCTGTTTTGGATCTCAATCTCTTTGTTCGGCAGATTAGAAGTTTAAGCTTGTCTATACTCTTTCCATTGTTTATGTCTTGGAAACTGTTTATGGGGAGGTGTTGTATATGTTTGCAGATGTATCTTATCCTCTCTTAGTGAAGCTCATGGAAAAGATGCTAAAGCATAAGTTGGAGATTGACAAGGATGTTGTGGGTAATGACATGATTACTGCTGAGTAATTGATTCGGTTCATCAAGAATCAACTTGCTGCTGCCTAAGTTTCTCCGTTGAGCTTGGTAAAATTGTATCTTCTTGTTATATTCTACCTTTTTGCTGTGTCCAAACTGTCTTTTGTTATATAACTCTCTTTTGTGTAGTTTGTCTTAAATGGTTTTCACTTTTTGTTTTAGTAACAAGTGTTTTGTTACAAGGATTTTGGCAACTGACAAGCTTTTGCAAACTGTTCAAATAAGTTTTGAGTCTTTGGTGTGCAAAGTTGTTTTTGTTTCAGGCACATATGGTCTATAAAGTAAACTATTTTCAGGGTTTGGGGTGTTGGTTAACACACACAACACAATGGTGTTCAATCACCATGTCTCACAAAATAAGAAAGAAGTTGATTCAACCATGAGGGTCGGCTCTGGTGTGACTCTTATAATCCGTTGATAGCTTTAATAGTTTGCTCAAAACTATAGGGTTCTTTAACTTCACCCAATGCTTTCATTTTCTAAGAGTTAAATGGTTATCAATTACCAGGCCTTCTCAGGCTTGAATTAATTTGAACTATGGTTCAATTCCCAATTCTTTTAGGCTAGAATTCAATTTGATATAGTTGTAATGGTTTGGCCTTAATATACCCTAGGGTCACTCAACTGTCCAATTTTTTATGTACCAATTAGTGGAGCATGGTTTGCAATCCAATATGGTTGCCCAACCTTTCTGGGTCCAAGATTGCATAGCCCACCAAGCAATTACGGACTAGTTGTAAGGCTAATAATAATCCGTTAGGGACTGTGATGATTTTTGCCAAAAATCTTTAGGGTATTCCAATTAACCTTATGATTATGTTTTAAGAGTTGGACTGGTTCCTAATTCTACAGGGTGATGTCATGATTCCACCAAAGGATTCAGTAGACCAAGAGTTATTGGCTACTGGTAAAGGGCTTCATAAATCCATTACTTTCTTAGATACACCTCTCCTAGAGTTCACACCACCATGGGTATGTGATGAGAATAGTCTGTAACCCTGAATTGATGTAGCTGACTCTATGTACCTAATTATCATTGTTGCTGAGGTGGTTACATATGAAGACTAATCTACTTGCCAAATAGACATTCAGCTGATATGTGCAGAAGTATTCAAGTGTTCTTATCAAGATTCACTATTTGGGCCAGTTGGTCCAGTACCTTGTGACAATGTAAATACAGGCACTTTTCCTTCACATCTTGCTCTTATCCTGACACTATCATTCTTATACAGCTTCAAATTCCTTCTGCTTTCAATGGAATGCAGGCAGACTCTGTCCTTAGCCTCTTTTGGAGTAGTAAATTGCAGGCCAGTGTAAAATGAGTACTTCCACTGACCACTAGCATTTATAACACCTTCTATTTCCGTCCTCAATTCAGCTAACCTTCTCTTCATGTAATTCTTTCTTCATCATTACCAGGGTCACTGTCGAAACCATCCGCATTGACAACACCCACGTCCTCTCCTTCTAAAACATCATCCGGCACTAGATTAGTGATACCAATGTTGTCAAAAGGAATATCCATGCTAATACCAAATAAATGGGCATCAACATCAGGCTTTACAATATCATTCTCTTCATCTACCAAAAAATCTTCATCTACATCATCATCATCATTTATACCTGCATCTTCACTAGACTGAACATCATATTCAGTTTTATATGCAGTAGCTATTCCTTCATCATCATAGAAGAACTGTCCATCAGTAGGAGCTGATTCATCTTCCTGACCATTACCCTGTTCAGCATATTCCCTATCTTCCCCAGAATTTACATAATCTTCAATTACAACATCTTCAACACTGAATTCCTGAGTTCCAACCTCTTCCACAATGGGTGCCTCAGTGCTAACCTCTAACACAATTGGTTCTTGAGTGATAACCTCTGCCACAATGGGTTTTTGAGTGCTAACCTCTGCTAAAATAGGTTCCTGAGTATGACCAACATCTGGTTCCTTAGACACAGGGAGCTCAGATTATGTTTCAACTTGGGAAACATTTAGGTTTACATATGGTTCCTCATTTAAGTTCAAGTCCTAGTCATCAACTCCAAATGACTCATCGTGACTTAACCCTGAACTGTCCACACCACTCCCCGCAACATCAGCAAAGCCTGCCTCTCCATCCAATTTTGTTTCATCAAATGATAATTGCCTCATCACATCATCTATAACATGACTAGCAGTTTCTTGTTGTGAGACAAAACTCAGGTTTATGTCACTAAACTGCGATTTTATTGTCGGGAGAACATGGCTTTGTGTATCAACTCCATGTACACCACTCAACTGTGTATATGTGATGACAGACTCATCAGTTGGAGGGGTTAAAATACAATCAGGCATACACCTAGGTGTAATGGAATCACAAACAGAATCCTTACAAAGGGTACTTGAATCATGTTGTGGCAAAGAGCTAGGTGTAACAGAGTCACAAACAGGTTCCTTAGTGGTTTCACTAGACTCATGCCAGGTCAACAACAACATTTTTTCAGTTCTGTTTGCTACAATGCTACCTGCAGGCTCATCAGTAATATCTTCTAATGTTGCCTTAAACCGTGGTGCCCTAAGGTAAGAGTCTAAAACGGTAACACCATGTTCCATATAGACCTCAAACAACTTAAATCTCCTAACAAGGGTAGCCAAGCAACGAACATCCTCCTCGCAAGCCAAAGCATACAACCCTTCATCTAGACTGGTGAGTGGTCTAAGATAATTATAAAACATGGGCTCAGATTCACCTGTGTAACCTAATTTAAGAACCATCATGTTCAGCGCAACGACAGTAAACAAATCGATATCGACCATATCAAATATATCGACACGACCACTGACATACATTCGGCCTGGATACCTTTGAAAATTTCCACCATGATGTATTCGAATCGAAAACATATTAGGTGCATTATCTGAAAATCAAAATCAAACCCTAACTTCATAAATTAACAATAAAACATGTAAAGAACACTACATTTGTAAATAAATTAACTTTGAGCAAAAGCGCTTCAAATCATTACCATAAGTCGATTCGAGTTGTTCGATGAGTTGCTCGGTGGTGCCCGTCCACTGTCGACGGCGGAGCTTCCATCCCGTGTGGTCCACTAACACCATTGCATGTGGGGTTTGATCGAAGAAATAGACTGTAGGTATGGTTGTGTGAGTGATTTGTGGGAGAGTTGGAATATGATTCGGGTTCGGGCGGAAAATCTTGTAAAATGATCAGGGAAGAGATGTGTAAATGAGTGAATAGAAAAATATTAAATACTGATGTGATGGATGTAAACTGTACACAAAAAAAAATTATAGTTAGGGACCAAGGATTCACTATAATACTTTTTATGCGAAATTACAATAGTACCCATCACTAACGAAGCGACTTAACGATCGTTCATAGACTGTAGGTATGGTTGTGTGAGTGATTTGTGGGAGAGTTGGAATATGATTCGGGCGGGAATAATCTTGTGAAAATGATAAGGATGAGAGGTGTAAGTGAGGTGAATAGTAAAAATAATAAATGCTGATGTGATGGGAGTGTACACGTGTACACAAAAAAAATTATAGTTAGGGACCAATGGTGCACTATAATACTTTTTATGCGAAATTACAATAGTACCCATCACTAACGAAGCGACTTAACGATCGTTCATCCCTTGGGACCAAACACGCACCAAAATGACCACTTTTGGGACCATTTCCATCGATTTTCAAAACGGAGGACTGAATCCGCAAACGGGGTGGACCTTGGAGACCAACAGTGTAATTTACCCTAATATTTATCTGCCTTTATGTGTTTGCGAGATATTCTTATTAGTGTGAGGTAAGGTATTTAACCGCACAATAAGTAATGTGTTTATTTTACTTAGAGGGAAAGAAGGAATTGGTGGGTGTGGAAAAGACAAACGAGACGAAACTAACCACACGGCTAATGAGATTATTAACCATCGTTACGGCTTTGGATCATGAAGGAGTGAAAAATGTGATATTAATGGCCCGGGTTCTGTATTCTTAGATTTGAAGACCAAGTGCGCAATCCGCTTTAGCTATGAAGACCAACGGTGTAATTTACCATTATAATAATAATATTCACTAATTATCAAAATTTTATAGACTTGAAATTGATCATCAAATGAAGTATATGAGCTGATTGATATTTATGAAATGATATCGCTTTTTTTCTCAAGCAAGCTTTTCTCTTACCTATATATCTTCATTTCCATTTATCTCTTTAAAAAATGAAAACAGCAAAATAAACAAACACGTTTATTGGGCGGTTTTTTTTATTAGATAAAACATAGATAATGAGCTAAAATACATTGGAGCTCGCGTCGGCAGACCAACTCAAATATGAATAAAAGAATATGCTTTCATGATAATAGTTTAAAAATTTTAAACATTACTTATTCATCACATGTTTGTTAAATCTTCTATATAGTACATGATTGTATGTATCTGAGTCGTACACGCATAGTAAACACACCTGTAAGAAAATATAAATTCATTATCTTCAGAGTAAATTGCAAAAATCATCCTTGTGACATGTCAATTTTGCAAATGCAGTACTTACATTTTAGAAATTCAGGCGTCATTTTTTGAGAAACAATTGGTGCGAATATCATCTCTTGCTGAAAGTGAAATGACTAAAATGCCCAAAGTTAAAGACATTGTCTCACTGAGGTCAAAGGAATTTTAGTCATTTCACTTTGAAGTCAAAGACGATATCCACACCAAAGGTTTCTCACAAGAACAACGCATGCAACTTCGAAAAAGTAAGGATTGTATTTGCAAAATGGACATACCACAAACGCGATTTTGCAATTTAATCTTATCTTTATTTTTATTTGTTACAATAATAGACTAAACATCTTGAGTATATGGTGTACATGTGAGTTAGGGGGTGTTTCTTTTTTTTCCTGTTTGCACATGGCTCCTGTTTGCACACTAGTGGGGTGTCTAGAATAAGAATCATAAGAGCAAATGTTGTTTTTTTTGCTATGATGATTAATCATATTAATGTCAATAATTTACCATGTTACCCTTTTTCATAAAATTCAATCTTCAATGAATAAACATGTACAACATATCATTCGTATTCTAAGGATATGCAACAAATGAAATGGTTAATAAATAATTTGAGTTGCACAAAAAAAAATTCTTGAATCACATCAACAACCATTGGACTAAATTTTGACCATGGTAAAATTTGCAAAAGCATCAATACGATATCAAACTTGTATTTATTCACAAATTAAAGATTCTTTCTGACATTAATAACTTTATCAATTTTCACATATTTAATACACAGATCTGACTTTCTTTTCTTTTGACCAAGATATATTATAAAAAACCTTTATTTGGTAATCATCTCTTCCATGACTATGATCCTGCCATTGAAGAAAGTTGAAGGTTTTTTGAAATAACGAAACCTTGAGGAAAGTGAAATGCGAGTGAAGAAGTGAGCATCGAGGGAAGAAACTGAATTCTGATGAGAAAGCCGACGCCAGGAAAGGTAGGTGGGGTGACAGTTTTGGTGGTGATGAAGGTGGGGAGGAAAGAACATTGGTGGTGAGAGAGGATTAAAGAGAATGTTGATGATGATTATAATGAAAGATAAAAAAAATGAAGGGTATGATATGTCTTTATGGTATCCTAGATAGGAAAGGGGTAGGTTTTCTCACCCATTCACATTCACGAAATCTTTTTGTAATAAGCATAAAAGAAACATAAAGCTATCCTAGGTGAGAAGGGAATTGTTACCAAATGGCCCATTAAGCAAAAAATAAACACCCCCTAACCTCTTAACCATATGTCTTCTCTAAAGAACCTACAAGAAGCTAAAGCATTCATCTATCAGCAAACTCTTCAAAATTTAAACAAGAGCAAATTGCAAAAATCGTTCTTGTAATTTGGCTAAATTGCATGTTTTATGTCACACCCCCAGACGGGGCCTGGACGGAATATGTGTCCGGAGGCGTGACTTTATTGAGCATCTCAAGTACAAAGCATAAAGAACGACCTCTAAGGGTACGTTTTGAAAATAAACACCGTTGCATAAATTGAAAATAATAATAATAAGTTTTACATCGATTAAATTTAAAAGATTCAAAGTTAAAATGCGGAAGCTTAAATAAGTTCAACAACGGTATTTAAAGACATAGATAAATCTCTGGTAAACCGGTACAGGCAAATAGACTTCACATAAGTCAATCAACAGCATCCATGCTAAGCACCTGAGAAAAACATGCTTAAAACGTCAACATAAAGTTGAGTGAATTCATAGGTTTAGTTCAAACGTTATTATAGTGGACCACAAGATATCAACACGTATGCGACAGTTATAACAGATACAACTTCACATAAAAAGGTATTTACGTTGCGCTAAGCTCATGACACCGAAGCTAATTACGTTTATAGCATAGTATATTGCTAGGTTGAAACAAGCCCCCGAGGTAACTGACCAAGACTACCTTCTTAAGTTCGACATGGTATATATCCGTTTATCGGGAACCCCATGGGTAGTGAGCGCTACTCACCCGGATAGGGATAATTAGTCCCAATAGATCTATTTATAACACTCATGCTCCCTCGACCGGTCCTCCAGTCAAGAGATTGACGGTACATGATAAGTGGGGCAGTAGTGGTCTAAACACTACTTAGGCAACACGTAAACAGGGAAAATCTCAAGTAAAGTACTTGTGTCCAGTTTTAAAAGCAAGCAATGTTTCTCACCCCAAGTTATAAAACATTTAGTCAAAACGAGTAAAAGAGTGGGGCTATGAACTCACCTTGATAATAAGGTAAAGAGTATACGTCAAAAGTATGGTCACTTGGAACGAACGGCGGTACACGGGTATGACCTAAAAGAATATGAGTTTCGATTTAGACTCAGAAGGTTATCGTACTACATTGATGCATGAACGTTTATTGTTATTTTAGCAGACGTTAGTTGTACATTTAAAAAAATGTTAGTGATCGAGTTTTACGAAACGTACATATATAATATTATATTACTTATATAGATATTATATTTGTTATTGTTAATATATAATTAAACTTGTTATTTAGAATTTTATATTTCCAAATGGTTAAGTAATTTAATCAAAACATTTTATCATTTATGTTTTTCCAAATATTTTTTAAGTATAAATATTTTTACAAAATTTCAGCATGACCCGTTCGTGTTTACACGTTTTCCCAAAGTCGTAGAATTTAATTAAAAATCACTCCCAAACCACTTTCAAACTTTATTTCCTATCAACTAATTATACAATATCATTTCCCCTTCCAAACTAGTCAAAAAGACCCTTTGGGCCCTTATTGGGCTTTTAGGCCCAATAAGCCTTATCTAACGATCCATAACGTCCAACGCTCAAAAATAGTCAACCGTTTAGTATCTAAGTCATATGTTATCAAATAAGCTATTCGTAAGCTTATTCAATAAGCAACACCTTGGTGTTTTGTACACATATTGGGCCGTAGCCCGTTAAGTCGAAAACATAGATTAAACTCATCCATTTAGTCCGATAAGCAAATCGTTGAATAATAAATGCAAGACTTATCAACAAGCTATCAATAAGCTTCTCATAAGCCAAGACCATAAGCCGAACCTTAGAGCTTATTTATTAAGCTCGTTGGTTTTTGGGCTTTGGTGTGTAAGACGCGACTCAATAGCCCAATAAGCTATGTTCGAACTTATGTGTTAAGCCGAATAAGTTTATCGTTTGTCTTTTCAAAATAAGCTAGAAAATAAGCAAATAAATATAAGTCAATCCAAAATAAGCTAAATAAATATTCCTTGTTCCTTTGTCACTTGGGCCGAACCAACACATAAGCCCAATAAGTCCAAAATAATCAAATAAGCTCTCCAAAAGCTTATTAATCAAAAGCCGAATAAAATAAGCTATAGCATATCATTTTTATTACATGAAAATAACCACGATCACAAAACTATGATTTCCTTGTGTTTCTTTTTATATATTTCGAACCATATGTAAACCTTTTTAAGGTTTATGTAGTTTTTAAACCTTTGTTTTTACAAAATGAATTGTACAACTAGTATGTATGCATCATAAGAAGTATGAAAGTACAATTTATTTGAGAATTTGAAGACTTACAAAAATTAGAAGATTTGGATGGTGAACAAAGATTAATAACAACCCAAATGTTGTTTAACAAATACCCGGATGATACAAATGATCAAACCTTCAATAAATCTTCAAATGTAAATGATCAAAGATGAAAAATGTATGGATTTGTGTAAGTGTTTGTTGGTTCGTGGGTTTGAGGGGACAAAGGAGAAGAGAAAAACTAAAAATGCAAGTATGTGTGTGCTATGATTGAACAAATGAATATATGGTGGATGATATACACTATGTTTACTTCACACACTAATGGTGTGTGTGTGTGTATCAAAAATGAGACAAGAGTGCCCAAAGGGACCAATATGATCTTCAAATCACAGGCTTTCATGGTACAAGGTTGTTCCCTATTTGATGGAAGTTTATCTAGGCATATTTTCAAAATTTTGGCATCCTATGCATGTATATGTATGTGTATTCGGTTGGATCAAGGCACAAAGGGGGACCAAAATAATTTCCCACATTCTAGTATCATGGTGTTCTTTTGTGAATTAATTTCCAAGGTATAGCATGCACATGCATATGTATAGATTAAAAAAGTGTAACACGTAAACAACGAATCGAGTAACGGCATCACGAAAAATTATGAAATTTTAAATATTGCTTAAAAACATAAAAACGCGGCTATTGCCAAAATACTACAACGTTTGGTGTCCCGGTTCGCTCCCGGCGACGATTCTCAAATAATAATGAAATAACTTCCCGGTTAAACGGAAAAGCTTAATGAAACTTTTAAAAATTCAAATTACTACACGGAAATGGCTAACTTATTGAACATAAATTATCGGGTTGTCACATTCTTTCCCCGTTAAAGAAGCTTTGTCCTCAAAGCTTAGGACGCAACCTCTGCGGCGGGTGCAGAGTTGGTGAAAAGGTGCGGGTATTTCTTTTGCATTTGGTCTTCATGCTCCTAGGTGAACTCAGGACCTCTCTTGGAGTTCCAGTGTACTTTGACAATCGGAATACGACTCTGCTTCACACGCTTGACCTCGCGGTCCATAATCTCGACAGGTTCTTCGATGAAGTTCAGTTTGTCGTCCACTTGGATTTCATCCACGGTATAGCAAGCGGTTCATCAGCCATGCATTTCTCTAATTTCGAGACGTGAAACGTACTATGAACTCTACTC
The DNA here is from genome assembly GCA_026074375.1 of Tanacetum coccineum. Classification (NCBI taxonomy): domain Eukaryota; kingdom Viridiplantae; phylum Streptophyta; class Magnoliopsida; order Asterales; family Asteraceae; genus Tanacetum; species Tanacetum coccineum. Next base: position 29,651 of record BQNB010050079.1, on the reverse strand, counting down.
AACTTTTCTAGAAGTTCTAGACGATAGGCAATGGTTCCTACTTTGGCAATGATCTTAAAAGGTCCAATATAACTAGGGTTCAGCTTTCCCTGTTTGCCGAAACGTATTACTCCTTTCCAAGGAGATACTTTCAACATGACCTTATCTCCTACTTGAAACTCAAGAGGTTTTCGTCTTACATCGGCATAGCTCTTTTGACGATCACGGGCGGCTTGGATATGGCTCTTGATTTGAACTATTCTCTCGGTTGTCTCGTGGATGATCTCTGGGCCAGTGAGCTGACTGTCCCCAACTTCAGCCCAGCAGATGGGTGATCGACACTTGCGCCCATACAACGCCTCAAACGGAGCAGCCTTAATGCTGGTATGGTAACTGTTGTTATACGAAAATTCTACCAACGGTAAGTGTTTATCCCAACCTTTTCCAAAGTCGAGTACACAGGCACGTAACATATCCTCTAACGTTTGAATGGTTCTCTCACTCTGACCATCGGTCTCTGGATGGTAGGCTGTACTCATATCCAATCGAGTACCTAATGCTTTATGTAGAGACTTCCAAAAATGTGAAGTAAATTTTCCATCGCGATCAGAGATGATCGAAACCGGTACTCCATGCTTTGAGACTACTTCCTTCAAGTATTGTCTCGTCAATTTTTCTAACGTGTCATCTTCTCTCATAGGCAAGAAATGAGCAGATTTAGTGAGACGATCAACGATTACCCAAATCGTGTCTTGCCCAGCCGCTGTCCTCGGCAGTTTAGTCACAAAGTCCATTGTTATGTTCTCCCATTTCCATTGTGGGATCTCTGGTTGAACCAACAAACCAGATGGTTTCTGATATTCTATCTTAACCTTTGCACATGTTAAACACTTGCTGACATAAGTGGCAATCTCTGCTTTCATGTTAGGCCACCAATATAACTTCTTCAAGTCCTGATACATCTTATCCGATCCAGGGTGGATGGAATACTTCGACTTATGCGACTCATGCATAATCAAGGCCCTCAAATCACCAAGACACGGAATCCAACTTCGATTGTTTAAGCATAACGTTCCGTCAGCGCGAGGTTCTAACTTGTTAATCATGCCACGCAAATCTTCGTTGATGAAGTTCTCTTCCTTTCTGGCTTCCGATTGAGCACTCAAAATCTGCTTAGGAAGGTTTAACCCTATAGTCATAACCAAGGCTCGAACTCGTAGCGGCTTGCTTCTTTCCTTTCGACTCAGGGCATCAGCCACCACGTTCGCCTTTCCTGGATGATATCGAATCTCACAGTCGTAGTCGCTCAACAATTCTAACCAACGTCTTTGCCTCATATTCAGCTCCTTCTGGTCGAGTATGTGTTGCAAACTCTTATGATCAGTGAACACAACACACTTGGTACCGTACAGATAATGTCTCCATATTTTTAGGGCAAACACTACTGCACCAAGCTCTAGGTCGTGTGTGGTATAGTTCTTCTCGTGAACCTTGAGTTGGCGGGATGCGTAAGCTATGACCTTCTCTCTCTGCATCAAAACCGCGCCCAACCCTTTATGCGAAGCATCGCAATATACCACAAAGTTCTCGCTTCCCTCTGGTAAAGCCAAGATCGGTGCACTACACAGCTTTTGCTTCAACAACTGGAATGCAGCTTCTGCCTTTTCTCCCCATTCGAATTTCATGCTTTTCTGAGTCAATTTCGTTATAGGCCTAGCAATTTTTGAAAATCCTTTGATGAATCGCCAGTAGTAACCAGCTAAACCTAAGAATTAACAAATCTCGATGGGTGTCTTGGGTGACGCCCAATCTTTGATTGCCTCAATCTTTGCGGGATCAACGTGAATGCCTTCACTATCAATCACGTGACCAAGAAATTATACCTTCGACAAAGCCAAAAACTCACCCCCCTCCCCCCCCCCCCCCCCCCCCCAAATTTGAGAACTTGGCGTATAATTCTTCATTCTTCATAAATTCAAGGATCAACTTAAGATGTCCTCAGGCTCCTTTCTGCTTTTGGAGTAGATCATAATATCATCGATAATACATTCACGAATCTATCCAGTATGGGTTTGTACACCCTATTCTCAAGTCCATGAAATTGCTGGTGCGGTAGTCAAACCAACGGCATTACCTTGGAACTCGATATTGACATAGCGAGTTTCTAAAATGATGTCTTTGAAAAATGTCTTCCTTTGCGAACTCTGAGTTGATGATAACAGATCTGCCAGGTCGATCTTAGAGTAGACTCGTTGATCCCTTGCAATTGATCAAACAAAATTATCGATCCCGGAAGTGGGTTATCGGTTCTTACAGTAAGCTTATCAGTTCCACGATAGTCGAGACACAATCCGAAATAGACCATCTTTCTTCTTGACAAACAAAACCGGTGCTCCCCAAGGTGAGGAACTCGGCCTTATAAATCCTCTATCAGAAAGTTCTTGTAACTGAGAGGATAACTTTTACATTTCAGCTGGTGCTAATCGATACGGTGCTCGTGCTACAGGTGCAGCACCAGGGACTAAGTCGATTTGAAATTCAACTTGTCGAGCAGGCGGTAACCCAGGCAAATCTTCTGGAAAGACTTCTGGAAATTCTCGTACGATTGGCACATCCTCAAGTCGCCTCTCCTCCGACTTATCCTCAGCTTTCTTGGTCGTAACTTGTGCCAGATAAACTTGACATCCTTTCTCAATATACTTTTGGGTCTTCGTGCACGATATGATATTCAACTTACTTCCGTTGTCGCAATTATCACCTCGGATTATCAACACCTCATTTCCATAAGGAATACGAACAACCTTCTCATCACAAACGATCAACGCGTGGTATTTCGCCAACCAATCCATACCAATGATGACGTCAAAACTACCAAGCTCTACGGGCATTAGATCTATGTCGAACGGATGACCTAATAATCCTAACGTGCAACCTCTAAGAACAATATTTGTTTCTGAAATTCTTCCATCGGCAAGTTCTACGGCATAACTAGTGTCTAAAGTGGTTGGTATAACATCAAGCAAAGCACTAAAGGTAGTCGACACAAAACTTCTATCGGTACCCGAATCGAATAACATAGAAGCATGACAGTTATTGAGAAGAAACGTACATGTGACAACGTTGGAATCAGGATTTGTTCCTCCTTCACCAATGGCGTAAGCTCTCACCGTAGTTTCGTTACCTCTAGTCTGGTTTCTAGTCTTGTTTCCATTCTTGTTTCTTGTCTGGTTTCCACGGTTCTGATTCCTCAACTTAGGACAATCCTTCCTGAAATGTCCTAGTCTTCCACACTCATAACAAATAATACCCTGTTTATTTCCAATTGGAGCCCTCTGAGTGTTTGGAGCAATAGCAGCCCTACAATCCCTAGTCTGATGTCCAACCTTCTTACAGTTTCCACACCTCATAGTACACAACCTTTCATGGTGAAACCTGCACTTGTTTCAGTAGGGTAGTGGCCCAGCATATCCCCTTCTTTCGTTGTTCCTAGCCGTATAAGCTCTGGCCACATTTTGTCCACTAGTATTTTGCCTCTTGAATGGAGGTTGCTGTCTAAACCGGCGGTGCTGTCCAAGGTTTTCACCATTGGTTACTTTCTCCATCCTCCTTTTATTCTCAGCCCTCCTTGAAACATATTCCTGGACATTCTTGTCCATCAATTGGTTATAGCAATGACGTTATTAAAAAATCATTGGAGTCTGGCTGGATTCTCAGCAATCACATTCCCGTGAATGTTGTCCGGTAAACTCCAATAAAACATTTCCACTCGGTATTATTCATCATGGGACCATTACTAGTACACAACAAAATCCAACTTCTGAAATCTTGAGTGTAAGCAGAAGTGTTTCCTTTCAGGTTCAAATTCCCACATATTTAGTCGCCATCTTCTCTGGATTTCATTCATTGGACATTACCACTTCTGTAATCACTTCATCAGTTAACCCAATTTCATGGCATATTGCCGCCTCAACACCAATGGTTCGTTAGAGAGTTTCACCAGGTCAAAGCACTGTCCTGAAGTGTGCAGGTTGCATATTTCACTTGATACTTCGGTGGACAATTACTGATATTAAACACAGTCTCCATTTTCTCAAACCAGCAGGTCAATCCGACAACGCCTTTAGTTCCTGAGAAATTATGTGGCGTGCACTTCAAATGTTGGAAGTGCACTCCTCGAGCCACTGCATGTATAACCTTCATAGTTATACCCATGGTTCCCATTTCATATTTTTCATTTCTGTTTTCATCCATTCCCTCCTATTTTCCATTTCCTCCTTTTCCATTTCCTCCATGTTCTCGCCTTCTTTGTTCATGACATTCTCATTTAGGAGGTTCAAGGTCCACTGCGGTTCACTAGCCTTCCATCTCTTTAGTACTTAGGCGTTATACCAATTCTTCATAAGACTCCTCACGATCATGACGCTCCAGATCGGGTGTTAGCCATCTTTTCCCTACAACATACAACATAAAACCAACTCGATGAGATTTCTTGGTACGCTAGATCACTAACGGTGTTAATATAAAATTTACGGTTTTAAGTCACATAGAAAACTTCTTGATTCGAAAACATCATTCATGGAAACCTATAATGTATGAACGGGAGCATATGAAATCAAATCATGGACATCATTCATAGATAAAATATCAATTCATTTCACTTCGAACATCTAATGATACTTCACAACGTTTCAAAAATACAAAAAAATACGTAGTTCATAACACTACGGTAATCACTAACGCTACTACTCAATGCTGCAATACTAATGACATCTCTATAGGACGGTAGCCAATGTGCTTCTAGCTCAGGCCTGCCTCAAGTCTGCCAACTCTTACTCGATCATAAAATCGAAGTCGTCGTATCTGTCTCAACTCTCTCTGCATACGTGACATGCCGCGCTGGAGTCGGTCAACTCTCTGACTCTCAACACTCATGGTGCCTCTAAGCCTCATGTTATCCCTCTCCAACTCAGCAATCCTCTTAGTCAAAGCAATAACTGCTGACTCAACCCCAACCATCCTATGTCCCTGCTCTCTCTGAACTCCCTCAATAGCATGTATACGATGGACTGGGATAGTCTGAGTGTGATCATGGAACCTCTAAACCAAATCTCCTAATGTCTCATACATAGTCTCTACTGCTCCCTCCTGAGCAGGCTCAGGTATATCCTCTGGCATCGTAGGATGCGTAACCCTCTCAACTCTGACCTCAACTGGGCCTCTCACACTCGTCTTTGTCTCATCTCGATCAATAGCCTCAACTACAACTCTAGCCTCAATCCCTTAATCCCTAAGAGCATCTGCGTAAGCAAAACACTCGTCAATCTCTGCCTGAATCTCTGGATCAATATCCTGCTCTAAATGAGGCCCATCACTAACCCTGACAATAGCATCATCCCTCAAACTAATATCTCTATGATCAACCTCTACATCTGCCAGATAACCAGAATCATTAACCCTCTTAGGCGATGGTATCAAATCAACACGGACATGAGATAAAGCTCCAGATACATGTGATAATGCAGGTACAGACGTCGTGGGGGACCTACGTCTCTTGCGATATGGCCCCACAGAAGTACTCGGTAAATCTGGTGAAGAATGATCTGCAATGAGTGTCTTGGAGAAGAATCAGATGAAGCATCCGAATGAAAATCTGATGATGCCTCTGATGACGAATCTGAAGAAGAATGATCGGCAGAATGTTTCACAGCAAGACGATGAGTGGATAGCGGCCCAACCCTCTTCCTCGCAGTCATCATGTGTACCGGCCCATTAAGATGGTAGCGGTACGGTCGACCATGGGGAATAGGCTGTCCAGGTGATAGAATCATAACCCGACGACGAGGTATGATAGGTGATATTGGGGTAGAAGCGGTAATCTCTGTGAAAGGCGTATCATGGGTAGGTGATGGTGGTGTATCTGGTGTATCACTGTCTGTGGTGTCATCATTCGATGATAAAAATGGTGATATAGCTGGTAATGGTGGTATATGGTCTGATGATGGATCCTCGGATGGACCAAACTCTGAATCAGATGCAGGTGAGTAATCAGGAGAAGCTGGTGTATAGTCTAGGGATGGTGGTATAGTAGGTGCTATGATAGGTAGGTTTCTCTGTGGTATCATTGGTGTGTCAGACTGATTATAGCGGGTAGAGTAAAACATTGGTTGGTGTGCAGAATAGAGTAGGGATAGTACCGAACAAGATCACACTCATCCAAGCATTGTCCCCACGCTATCCACTTATTAAATTCCGAAGCAATCGAGAGTAACTGAGAATAGCCATAACCTGCACAAGCAAGGTTCATATAAATCTATCATTATATCAACCATGGCATGATTCCAAAATATGAAATGGGTGAATGGGTAACGGGATGAATTCAAAATGAATATGAATAATGAGTCATACGAGCACGTCATGAAGGATGAAATAAGAAATACTTAGAAATTTTAGATATACATAGTATTTAATACGTATACTATTATTTTACGTATACCTTAGTTTATGTAGACTACTATGTAAGGTCACGTAAGGCACATAATCACGTAGGATCACATACTGGTTATAGTCCAGACCTAGTTTATACTACCTGGTTCTCTATAACCTTGGCTCTTGATACCAATCTGTCACACCCCCAGACGGGGCCTGGACGGAATACGTGTCCGGAGGCGTGACTTTATTGAGCATCTCAAGTACAAAGCATAAAGAACGACCTCTAAGGGTACGTTTTGAAAAATAAACACCGTTGCAAAGTTTTAAAATAATAATAATAAGTTTTACATCGATTAAATTTAAAAGATTCAAAGTTAAAATGCGGAAGCTTAAATAAGTTCACACGTATTATAGACATAGATAAATCCTTCTGTAAACCGGTATAGGCAATAGACCTTCACATAATTCAACAACATCATCCATTTAAGCACCTGAAAAACATGCCTTAAAACGACTACATAAATTGAGTGAATTCTTAGGTTTAGTTCAAACTTGTTATAGTGGACCACAAGATATCAAAACTGTAATGCACAGTTATAACAGATACAACTCACAAAAAGAAGTAATTACATTGCACTAAGCTCATGACACTGAAGCTATTACGCAGATAGCAATGTACATTGCTATAAGTAGATGTTTGCCCTTCCAGGTGTCCGACAAAGACAACCTAACCATACTACTTGACATATCATCCGTTATCGTGCCCGTGGTAGTGAGCGCTACTCATCGGATAGGGATAATTTGAGTGCCAATAGATCAATTATCCATTCGCCTCCCTCGCCGTCCTCCGTCAGGGATTGACAGTTCATGATAGTTCGGGCAGTAGTGGTCTAAAAGCTACTTAGGCAACACGTAAACAGGGAAAATCTCACGTAAATTACTTGTGTTCAGTTTTAAAAACAAGCAATGTTTCTCACCCCAAGTTATAAAACATTTAGTCAAAACTAAAAAAAAAAAAAGATGAGTAAAAAGTGGGGCTATGAAACTTACCTTATACGGTCTGAGGATCAAAAGGAATCAATTAAGAGAAAATTGAATCTCACGGTTCTAGCGACAACCTATCATATAGTCGTCGTTTAAGAATGATGTACAACGAATAACGCTTAACAAAAGAACTGATCATCCGAGCACGAGTAGACACGGCGTATCCCTTTTTAAAACGTACTTTCGAAAGTTATAAGTTTTGACAAGTCTCGACGTTTTGAAACATCTTCGAAAATATTTCGTCTTTTAGTGTATTTCATCTTTTAGTGTATTTCATATTTTAGTGTATTTCGTTTTTTAGTGTATTTCGTCTTTTAGTGCATTTCATCTTTTAGTGTATTTCGTCTTTTAGTGTATTTTGTCTTTTAGTGTATTTCGTCTTTTAGTGTATTTCGTCTTTTAGTGCATTTCATATCCCCCCCCCCCTCCCTTTAAGTCACAACACATCAACGTTGACTCAATAACTAAAAATGTTGACCTAAACTCGCCACTTACGTTTTTCTATATTTTATCATAAGTTTGATAATAAAAGTATATTTTCGACGCTTTTATAAAGTTTACAAAATTTTGGCATGACCTTTCTAAAAATATCGACTTTCCATTTTTATCAACCTCGACTCGTGAAAATATCCGTTTTACAAAGTACATCTTTTATTGACTCGAAAGAATATCCGATCTATTTTCGACAACACCTCAAATATCGCAACAAATCCGTTCTTAAACCTAAACCTCTTTGAACATTTAATTACGCTTCAACAAATCCAACATCTAACTATCTCTCTGCCAACGATATTATTAACTCAACATACGATAAATCTTAAAAAATCCGATATAGCCTAATATAGCAATATATAATATCAACAAGACACAATGAACATTAAATGCAAAAGTACAACTACTTTTATGATTCTTCCATTTATAAATAGAAATATTAAGCTTTGAACTTGTAGTTTTTAATAGAAAAATATATAATTATTATTATAACGACCGCTTTTTACAACCTTGTTCGGATGATCATACTAGATGCAAAAGTACACTAATTTATGACAAAGTATAAGATTACTTACAAAAGAAACACGACGAAAGGTGATAAATCAAAACAACCCAAAACGTTGTTTTATAATACCCGATGAAGAACATCAACTCGAAAACAATAAACTTCAAATGGTTGATCAAAATTCAAAATGAATGTTTGGTGTGTGTTTATTTGAGCGTCCGAACTCAAAGAGAAAGGAAAAGAGTGAACAAATGTTTATGTGTTTGTGAAAAGAATAATAAATTAGGTGAGATAAAATGAATGTTATAAGTCACAAATTTTTTGACACACAAGTTATGGTGTGGTGTTTCTAGCGACGGCAAGGGGAGACAACAGGACCAAAATGATCACCTAACATTGAGAGAGTTAGGACAAATGGTTGCTAGACATGAAGCTTGTCTAGTGCATTTTGATTTCAAAATTGAATCCTATACATGCATATACATGCATATCCGGTCACACATGAGGCCAAAGGGGGGACCAAAATGGCCTCAACTATTTTAGGGAACTAGTGCTCACATATGAATTTATTTCCAAGGTCTTGCATGCATACCCATATGTATAGATTAAAACGCGTAACACGCAAATAACGAAACGAGTAACGGTAACAGCTAAAAAAAAAAAAAAAACAAAAAAAAAAAAATTACAAATTTTAAACATGCCTTAAAACATAAAAACGTGGCCATGCCACATACAACAATTTGTTGGTGTCCCGGTTCGCTCCCGGTGATGATTTTCAGATAATAACGAAACAACTTCCCGGTTAAACGGTAAAGGTAAACGAAACTTTTAAAAATTCAAATTTCTAAATAGAAACTGCTATTTTATTAAACGGAAATTCTCGGGTTATCACATGGATCTCCCGTGCCATCATACGTCTTTACATTAGTTGGCATGCGGGTCCTTTTTGGGACTTCGAAGTTCCAAATCCTGTCTGTAAATGGATCGGTTTTCATCGCACAACCATTGTGTTGGATAGATCATCTCAAGTTTTGGCCTATGATATTCTTAGTGACTTCCAGTGTCCGCCCTGATCATGATCATTTTCTGAGAGGTACAACTCTCGATCCGAGCAGGCGGCTTGCACGTCCAGTATCATCCTATTCTTCTTTCGATTTTCTCTCTAGACGTTCATTGAGCAACTACGAGCTTTGGATGAGATCCCTGACGTCCTTCCTTCTCCGTGTCTAAATATTTTTGCTGACCTGATCAGACAAGCGCTCTCCTTTCTTGGTGTCTGTGTCGTGGAGCGCAACGTCTGGGCCCTAGTTGCGAGTGGACGACTTCTTTTTCTTTCCCCTAACGAGTAAGACATTTTTGTCTAGGGCTAGCCGGTGACATGTGGGCATTTAACCGTGCTTCTTCGGATGGTTGGTCTTTCTCCTTCGTGTCATAGTCTAGAGAAGGCACTCGCGTTCTGCGAGGGGCGCGTGTCCCTTGACGCAGTGACCGGGCTTGGTCTCCTATTTTTAGTTCTCCTTTTTATGTCGCATGATTTAGACTCTGAGAATTTTGGTTTGCATTTTGATGCGAGCTTTCACCGTAAGTCAGGCGTGTTTGTACACCCTGAAGTTTTTCTTGGTGAACTTTTTCTGCCATAATTGGCAAGATTTGTTTGTAGTGTTTTTGGCAAATTTCTCAAAGTTTATCCGCGGGAAGGCACTCAGGATTATTGTCGGGTGTTTGCTTGCTCCCCTTACTGGCTGTTGTTTCCTAACCACCAAAATGGCTTCGGGTTTGGGCTTGATTTGTTTGTTGGCTCATTTTTAGCTGGGTTTTAGGGACGTAGTTGTATTTGGTCCCACGGAATGGGCCAATTTGTTAGTACAAATTTTTTTTAAGTAAGAATAACGTGCTTGCAATTGGAGGTTGAGAGCCCGTTAACAGATAGAGTTTGTACTTAGTAATGCTTAGAGAGTTCACTGTCAAGAAAAGGAAAAAAGCACCGTTAGCCTCCACAGGAGGTAGGATCCGACGATTAAGCTCGGTGTAAGAGATGTGTTGGTTATATATGGTATAGGTGTAATGTAGCGGAAGTCATACCGTTAGACGTGTTTGGACGACTTCTTATATAGACGAGTGTCTCTGTCGGTAGCAGACACCGGGGTGAGCTTCACACCTATTATCCAATGGATAATAGGGTGGGTTGTTGTGAGGTCCAACATTGGTGGATACAGTCACCTTTTGTAGCGTATATTCTTGGGTTTATCGTTATCATCGTCTGTTTTTCCGTATTTGGAATTTTACATTCTTCCTCGACACCCTGTCTTGTTTCACCCTTTGATCTAGTCACGGGTGGTCGTCCGTCGTGGAGTGATACGCAATCTTGTGCGGAGAGTATTCCTTGCGGGGTTGTCGGACTCTTTGCTACCGTATGTATGGTATGCTCCTTGTAGAGCTGCGGGGTTACGGAGCTTGTGCTCCCTGCGGGGCGGTTGTTTATCCCATGGTTTAGGTTCGCAGGCCGGATAATATTATACGTCATCAGTAGGTATTCTTGAAACTTTATAGTGTTAACGTTAGCGTTTTTCATTAGCGTGCGGACTTAAATATATATTGATTGCAACCAAAATTGTAAGAACTAATTAGTCAATAGCTGGACGCCGCTTAATTCAACGAATGTTTCACTGGAACATTAGTTGTACTTTACATTACAACTAGCTTCATATCCTTTACTATGTTAGGATTTGCATAAGAGTAGCAAATAATTAAATTCACAAGGTTATAAGTCAGGCTTTGGTCTAGTGATATGTGAGTTTCTCATCAACCTGGAGGTTGTGGGTTCAGGCCTCGTTGGAGGTGTTTGTAAGATATATATTGTGAGATATGTAGTATAAGGTGTGAAAAATTGTCGTTTTAAAAAAATCACAAAGTTAATGAGTTAAAGGTTAATGAGTTAAAATAGGAATGGTATCATAAAGTTTATCTAACCTGCTTTAAAGGGTATTATAACCTAAAACAATTAAACATGGTTTAGCATAGTGTCTTAAACTCTAATCTTATACAAAAGATCACTAGATCCTAACATTCTTTTAAGAATGGGGAATTTTATATTTTTTCTGCATAGTTTACTTATCTTACAAACTTACTTAAAGTATTTCAAACTAATGTCCAGATTGAAACCCATAACTATTTTATTCGTGAGCACTTTCACACACCCATAGGCCAAAAACCTTGAGTTACTAGGTTCTAACACTAAATAATGTACCCTTTTGATCAAATACAATTGTACTTTTTTTGTTGAGCTAATACGGCTGATTATTGATTGTTATTATTATATAAAAAAGTAATCGAACTAGTAGATATGAAACCTATCAACATTAGTTATGGGGATTAATGTTAAATCGTCCTTAGTGATAGTGCATGGAAGCTTTAGATCAACTGGCTAAGTCCCATACACTCATAAAATCCCCAAAGTCAACTTCAAACAAAGCCAAAAGTCGCTACAGCCCGCCTAGGAGACGTAGGTAGTATCAAACTTAGACAGCACGTTGCGCCATAGTGGCATCTTATCACAAAGGTCATTGCGCCAGGTAACACATGTTGATCCCTCATTCAACAATGAGATAGTGTTGCAAACATTACGCTTAGTACATGCAAGTGTTCATGGAGTAGTCCATGAGATTAACCAAGGATGATACGCCACGTGTCTTCTTGTCACCTCCTTTGGATGTCCACCACGTAGACTATCCTTAACTCTTGGATCGCATTATCAAATTGCATGAAACCCTAAATGCATTTGTATAGATACAAGACCATTTCCCTCGAAATGAAAACATATTCCCTTACCTGGAGAATAGGCTAAACCTTTGTTCTCTCACTGAAAACTATTCACACTCTATAGTCAACGTGAGTGTTAACCAAAAGACTTTTATTAGTTTTATAAGAATTAATATAGATAAGTTATATGAACATGGCCACCCTCAGTACATAAAACAAAATCTAATGTTATTTACACTTGAGAGTGTCTTAGTAAAAGAAATTAGAACTTATAAATATCCTTGTATACGAGATGATTATTGAGTGGTCTCCTACATATTTCTATGAAGCCTTTATTATAAGAGTTCATATGTACTTATCTGCTTATAATCAATATTCAAAACGTTATATAATTAAACTAGTTATAATCCCGTGGGGTTTTTTTTCTAAATTTTTGAGTAACATATTTTTATTTTAATATATACAAATAGTTTAGCTTTTTATTAGTTTCTTCACAAAGTTTAGTTAACGGTTTTTGAATCGATAATATTTGTAAACTTCATATGCCTTTGTGTGAAAATGGCAACAACATCAATTAAGTAATTAACAGATGATGTATAGTATTTCATAGTATGAAACAAAAATAAAAAGCATGTTGTCATAGAGAAAATAACTAACTCCAGATTGTTGAGAGTCACTGGCTATATCGTATTCGCCTATTGACCATTTGAAAAAGTTTCATCTGTTGATTCATGTTTAATTTTTGAACGGCAAAATGATCGATGTGGTTTATATAATTGTGAAGATAACATTTGGGTCATTTGCACGATCTTATAATATTTTGTATTGTTACCTTTTTACTCCATGGTATGTTTCCCCATTTCTCTTTTGTGTATCCCAGTTTTCAATCGAGAAATATAAGTCCATCATACTTTCACATAATCTCATTCACTGATTCAAGTTAAACTTACAAAAGCACCATATGTTCATTCAGTAATTACCCACATAATAGTAAATTATATATAAATGTAAAGAAAACTTGCCAAAATGGAATGGACGAGAGGAATATCCATCACTATTGTCTTGAAGTCTTGAAATGTACTATATATGGTTGGAGACTTGTAAAAAAGAACAAACATGCACTGAATCTTTGACTAACTAATAACTAAATACGTGAACTCATGCATACATCGTAATTATAATTTCATGTTATTGTTCGATTGCCAATAAAAGCCTTGTTTCCGTTCAAATGTGTATCAAAGCATTGGAACCGTATAATTCTTAGTCATGACTTTATGAAGTTGAGATCAAATCGAATGATCATTCTTTCCCTCTGCTCTTGACACGCCACAGACACAATGGATTGTTCGATAGTCAATCTTTATTCTTCGTTCGGAGACTGAGGTTAAAATCATTGGAACGTTCAACCAGATAGTCCTTTTAGTAATCAAATCTTGACATCCAAGGGATTCTATGATATTGTACAATCCATTCACCCGAGAATCCCAAGAAATTCCTATTCCACCTTGGGGATGTGATTCTAATCCCACCTACATATATGGATTTGGCTACGGAAAAACCTGTGACGAATTAAAAATTGTTAGAATAAGATATCGTACCACATATCTAAGAACTTCTGATATATACAGTTTAAAAACGGGTCATGGAGCTTAGTTATACAACCTATACACGTGTACATATTTTTTAACAACGTGGGTACATTTGTAAAACGGATTTTTGTATTGGAGAGCATCGTGCAGAAGCGAGCGTTTGATGTCAAGGAGATGTTATTCTCATAGATACATCTTCCATCCAAATTTATGTCCAGGTCTTGTACTTTTTTCTTCGAATAAAAGCCTTGCATTTATATGTTCCACTGGTACTACTTATGAGTTACCCGAGAAAATCACTGGGTGAATATTCCCAAATCGTGCATATATTTCTTTAGACAAGTGCAAAGTTTTATTATTAATATAATATATATATAGTAAACATTTACACATTTACACCAGTATCCAAACACCCTCACATTGTATCTACAATAACATTATCGGCTGACTTATAACACAACCACACACCCTTATAAAACTCAAAACAAAAGACCATACCCCTCTCCATTATCGCAACAAAACAGTCAGCATGCAACACCATAACACAGCCAAACACCCCTATGCATCTCAATACCAAACACCCTGCGCATCTCATAAAAATTTATCCACCTAAATTAAGAAGTGAAAACTGAACTAACTATCAAACAACACAACGAAAGGGATTGTAAGTAGAGTTTCATAAAGTCCGGGCCTGAAATTTCAGCTCCTAAACACTCCATTCTTTATATAGCCCATTCCTAAATGCCTCGGTCATTCTACAAAAAAACTCTCTGTATGATTAGTCCTAATCAGGCCTAACTATTTTTGTACTATGTTCAATTCTTCATCTCTTTTTATAAGATTGAAAAATGCTTAATATATCTGCAAACTATGCACTATCATATCTGCTACATCTATCCATGTATAATCTGGCTACGTTTTAGCTCAAGAGATTCAAATCATAAAATATCTAGATGAAACGTTAATGGGTCAAATGGGTTAAAACTTAGAAGTAGGCCACAAAGAATTTTTAGTGCATACAACCGCCTAAGTCACTTTATAAAAAATTCATATTGTTATTAATATAAGTAACAATATGTCATATTAATACATTTCTTGGTGATCATTTTTAACATGTTAACTGTTTATACACACTTAAAAGCAGCCAAAAGGGCGTTAGTGGGTCAACTCGACCCATTGTGACATAAATAATCCCATTACATCCGTTAGAGTTATAACTTAATCCGAATCAACTAATTATAAGCACACGGCTTGGAATTATTTCTACTTTTTTTCGTTCATGTATTTAGTGAATCTAGACCGTTCAATTTGGCGAAACTAACATACCTCACTTTTCTAGAATGGTTATGGTATCATTCTCAAACCTAGCTTCGTGCACACCAAACAAATAACTTAAAGAAGGGTGTGTGTCAGATTGTAGTTTAGATACCCTAAATGTTAAACTTTAGCTGCCATTGCACATACCACATAATTATCATCTTTTAAAGTCTTTTAATGCTACAATCTAATTATGTTCAACTTTGTTGTATTAGAAGATAATGTTAATAAAATATATCAATAATGATAATAAAGAAACATTCTTTAAAACATGAATGCAATTTTATCCAAACACTGCCTAATAAAAAGAACCAAGAACTGAATCAAATTAGCAACTGACATTTAGAAGATAGCTTTATGACGAATGTTGATGAATCAATGGTGAGAATCCGATGAACCAGAAGATGGCTTATCAGAAACACCATCGTGCTCCTCATCAGCACCTTCGATTCGTGCTAGAAGTTGATACCCTAAAAACCCACCTGCATTGGAACTAAATCTAGTTATACAAACTGATTATATAGTCAAATAATTTGTTTCAAACCTGTTGCCACAAAACTTGTTATCAAATGGTAAATTTTAATGATCTAATTACCCTATTTTTAGTCATAATTTCTTAGAGTTTCTTAAACACTTAGAGCAGTTGATTTGAAACACCTTTTGAGATAACCTAAAATGCTTCTACAACCACTGCATACTATTTGGATTTTTTTTTAATTTGGTGTGTTCCTTGTAAACAGATTTGTTGCTTCACAACATATAGAAAGCATATATAAATCAACTTATTAGATAATGAAAGCAAATAAGTACCAAGGAAGGTATATGGTTTCTTCCATTAGTTCGGTTGTAGCATGAGTCATTAGAGCCATATTTTTCACAAGGGTAAAGCATTCCCCACTGTCAATAAATTTCCAACAAAATGATGCAACGTTACTAAAAAATAAATATCTTTTATATAATAGTGTTTACAAACTGATCAGATTTTGGCATACACAAATCAGCTAAGATACATACAACAGTCTTATGGTTGACGGTGAACCTACCTGGCTAGGTTGTAAGGCCCTGGGTCCACTAACTTTCCTTGACTTTGCAAACTGTGATGAATTTTTTGTCATGGCACAAAGTCGGACTAATGGTATTTTTGACATAAGTTGCACTAACCTGCTGGCTCAGAAGGTTCCACTACAGTTAACTCAATAGGTTCCGCTGCAAATGACTCAAAAATTAACCATAAGCAGCAAATTGCTTACATTAAGTTGCAAAGAACAACTGCAAAGTTGAAATAATCAACCCTAAAACTGATCAATCTAACACAATCTTATTTAAAGCACTCACATCAGGATTGTCGCAGGCTACCATCTCTCCGTAACTCACTTGATCACATATACAATATGTTCGGCAGATCCAAGTCCATACCAAGTGGATTTGCAGCTGTTATAGAGGCCGGAGCCGCGAGACGCGATCTCATTAGTACAAAAATCCCATTTAAAGAGAAATTAATGACCAAACTTAGCAATAATATCAAGCAAACACAAGTTTACAGGAAAAAGATAATTACTTTTTCCTTTCTCCTCTACCACTCTGTATTACAGTAGGTTTTTGGATAAATTATGATAATAACCACTTTGTATTCAAGGTCATGTGGTTTCTCATAGTAACAGATTGAAGACAAATCAATCAAAACACACAAACCCACAATTTAATTACCAACAAAAAAAATCAAATCAATCTAATTTAATAAGATGAGGAATAGTATACCTTGACTTTATTAACTGAAAAATTGTTTTAGAGATTTACCTTCATGCCAAAGAAACAACGAATCGAATTAGGGTTTTCACAAACTCAATCCAAAGCGTTAAATTAATAAACTTGGAGCAATAAATTTGATTAATTGAAAAGAAAAAAAATCGTACCGTGAATATCTGAGAATAAATGATCGATTGTTCAGGTTATTGGATTTGAGATTTTATTGTATAAAAATCGTATGGAGTGTGTGTGAGGCTGGAGGCTGGACTATTAATTAAATACACATGGGTTTGTTTGTATGAAGTTTAATTTTAACCCTTACAGTGTTTGTAGATTACCCCGCTTTTCAAAGTTTAGTTTTTTATATTTGTGACACGAATATTTTTTGAACACATTTTTTCTGGAAAACTGAATTTATAAACAATATTGCTAAATGAGGAAGTATTTATATTTTTTTAATTAAGTACATTTAAAAAGAAAAATTAATAATTAAAAAATATTACTAAATAAGGTATGATTTGATTTTTTTGAAATACGAATACCCCACTTGACGTTTTCCTTTACTAAGTAAAAGATGTGTGTTTATAAAACTACTCAAAGAGCGACTTTGTGAAAAAATGATTGTAACTATATCACTCTGTAGCCGGGCTCCGGGACATTACTACCACGACGACTATCGACCCGAGTCTAAAGAAGGAAAAAATGAACGAACTAAAGCAAGGAGTTCACCACCTGAACATTCTCTAGCTGGCAACACAACTTTGACCACCAAAAAAATATCTCAAATGATTAGCTGGGGATGTAATTCGACTTCGATCCATAAACGCAAGAATCACGAGACATCATACACTGGTCGATGAGGCTAGTAGATCTTCTGTAAGCATTTAGAGGGGGCAATGAGAATTGAAGTCACCTCGAGCATAACAATCTTATTGGAAGGTCTCTATTAGACGATAAATGTGGCCTAAGTCCAATTGTGAATATGGGGTTTGGGTCAACTAACTTATACGAAGTATTGAACATAATACCTATGTAAAGGAGTCAATATGAGCCTTTTCCCAGTACATGGAGCCCCAACGAGAAAGGCGCGGGTTTTCTCCATAGCAGTGGATTTCTTTTTATGCATTATTATCATTAAACAAATTAGCTAAATTAGTTCAAATATCTCTTTTTCTTATCATCATCATGCTGGGAAAGCAAACTCCCTCCTTGGAAGAGCACATGCTTAGTCAAGTAGAATCGAGTTGTGCTACTGAATGTTTTGATCGAAAAGAAATCAGTGGGGTCATACCGATACGACTGAATAAGCGTTAGAAAGGTCAATCCCTCCCTTACGACTAGACCTGGCAATTCCAATCAATTCAAGCAAAAACATGTCATGTTAGGTAAATTTCACCATGTCACATGTCAGATTGGGTGGAGTGAAACTAAAGTGAGTGGTCTAAACGGGTCACATGGTTCTTTGTGTGAAATCACTAATAGGTCAAATGGGTCTCAAGAATGGGCCAAACGGGTCTCAAGAATTGGCCAAAACCCTAATTAGTCAGATAATCCAAAAGATTGATACAACCTAATCTAAACATATTTTTACATTTTTATACATTTTTTTTTACGTTTTATACGTTTTTGAAAGTTTTTATACGTTCATTTTAGTTTGGGTAGGTTTCTAACTAATTCTTTAGATGCTAATGATTGAATTAATTGCATATTAGCGTGACCTAATCTCCTATGCCATAGTGTGGAGTTTTCGTCCAATGTTGCAAGGCATATTTTGTCTTCCGGTTTATTTCCTAGTTTCATTACATATATTCCTCCTTTCCTAATTCCTTTTCCTATAACTTTTTCGTCTTTGATTATTTTGCTATCGTGTTCGGTAAATATTACTTTGCATTTGTTATCACATATTTGACCTACACTAAGCAAGTTATATGTTAAGTTATCTACGTGCTCAACATTTTCAATTATTAGGGAGTCTTGAGAAATCGTACCTTTGCCTATGATTTTACCGCGCAAGTTGCTCCCAAAGATTACGTTTCCTCCGTTGTATGCTTTGTATGAAGAGAACAACTTTCGATTACCGGTCATGTGTTTTGAGCATCCACTATCTTTAATCCACTCATCGGGTTCCAAGTTTACTCCTAAGCATATTTCATCGGGCGCTTGAGCTACAAGGCAAGTTTCATCTTTAGTCTTTCCTACTTCATCTTCTCCATTGTCGCTCCATGCTCCTCCAATAAATGCTCTTTGATCGTTGTTCTTTGGCGGCTTTGAACATTCTCCAATGAGGTGATTTGGATCACCACATCTAAAACATTTTCTTTCACTTTTACCATAACCATCATTTCTACTTCTTTGGAATGTTTTTCTATCGCCTCGTGGTTGTCTTACAAATCTTCCTCGTCTCTTGAAGAATTTCTTGAATTCTTTTACGGCCATAGCATACTCTTCGTCTTCACTATCGGAGCTTGAGCTATCTTCATCACTTACTTCCTTTTTCACCTTTAATGCAAGAGATCTACTTTGTTCTTTCTTGCCTTTGACCGTTTCGAAGTCTTTCTTTATTACCTCTTCATAGACTTTCAAGTTTCCAATAAGTTCGTCAAGAGGTAAGGTTGTTAGATTCTTTGATTCTTCAATCGCCGTGACTTTCGCGCGCCATTTTGGATGTAATGCCCTAAGAAATTTCCTAACACAATTCTTGCTAGAAAAACCTTCATCAAGTGCTTTTAGACTAGTAATAATAGTGTTAAATTTAGCAAAGGCATTATCTATTGATTCCTCTTCCGGAATCGTAAATTGTTCATATTGTTGAACAAGAAGATCTATTTTGTTAGCTTTGACTTGATTATTACCTTGATGTGTGATTAGCAAAGTATCCCAAATTTCTTTTGCGGTTTGACACATAAAAATTCTTTCGTATTCTTTACGTGGCAAAGCATTATAAATTACCATTTTAGCTTCATTATTTTTTGCAAGTTTCTTTTTAAGATCATCATTTTGTTTATGAAAAGGTACAACTTCATCCTTTTTAGTTTCGGGATTATTTTGAATAGGAGGAAAATCACCATCGGTAATAACATGCCAAAGATCTAGATCTTTTGACTTCACATAAGTTTCAAATCTATTTTTCCAATAAATAAATCCATCACTTTCAAATAGTGGTGGTCTTTGCATAGATTGCCCTTCTAAATATTTTTCCGATTCCATAGATCGATTCAAGTTTTAAAATACAATTTATTTTAAAAATCTTGTTTAGCGTGGCTCTTGATACCAATTGTGGAAAACTAGAAGGGGGGTTGAATAGTTTACCGCTTTTTTTTACTTAAGGGTTTTAAAGTGTTTGTAAAAATTCTAGATTTGAATTTATGTGAACTCAATACTTGCACAATATGAACAATATATCTATCTAAACAATTGATATGATAGTGTGAGGAAATAATGTAAGACAAGAGATAAGAGTAAGAACAATCAAACCACAACGCGAGGATTTATAGTGGTTCGGTAACGAAGCACCTCTTCGCCCTACTCCACTCCCCGAGCACCTAACTCGAGAGTTTTCTTCACTATGTCAACAAGCTCCCTTATGGCGGAGAAAACCGTACACAACGTTGCTTACACCGATTTACGACACAAAGCTAAATGTCGAGTTCTAATCTTAGCTAGAACCAATCTATCACAACACGACTTCACGACTTCACAACTTCACAACTTCTTCACAACTTCGAGACTTCCTCACAACTTCACGACTTCACTTCACCACACTACTTATGCCACAACTAACTAACACTACTTGGTAAGATCACCACGATCTATCTATACTTACAAAGATCGCCAAGATCTAGCTACTACATACAAATACAAGATATACAAAAGATTTACAAATTATGATATGGATGCAATAAGATTGCAACAACACACAAAGGTGTAATACTTCTTCACTTGAGGATGGAAGTATTCTTCTCTTGCACTTGAGGAATTGAGCTTGGATCACTTGGAAACAAAGCTTTATGATTAAATGATCAAAGGATTTTGATGAGATGTGTGGGCTGTTTTAGAACAGAAAGAATGAGTGCAAAAGGTGAGAAAATTGTGGGGAAAAGTCTAGTATTTATAGGACAAACTGGGGGAGCGTCTACCTAGGGCCGGTCCCCTTAAATAGGTGGGCGGTCCCCTTAATTTTAAGGGGGCCGGCCGTGTATTTAAGGGGGCCGCCCTAGACTGGGGCTTCCCCAGTTTGTCTTTTGTGTAGGGGGAATTTTCTGGAACTTTTCTAGCCGTTTTAGGTCCGAAAATTTGAATTTCAAAATGTTTATTTTGAATAAAACATTTCTTTTAATTGTAGAAAATGTTTTGTAATGTTTTAAAAATGTTTATAACATTTTATAAAAGTGTGAGGTTGAATAAAAATTTCCTTTGATCATAAAATGCATTAAGCATTTATTTATTCATACCTTTAAGTGATGTATTTGTTGAAATGAGAGTTTACTACTAATTACTTGTTTACGTTTAATTTTACGTTGAACGTTTTTATATTTTGTGATTATCAAAACGTAAAGATGTGAAAAAAATTAGTAATGTTTTTAGGCATTATATTTTATCACATTTTCTCCCCTTATCTAAAATGTTAATCCCTTGATATGTTGGATATCAATTGATTAAACATTCGGGGACAAAATGTTACAAAATCACTATTAGGAACATTTTAATGCTCCCTCTCAATTTTTGAGGGTATATAAGACAGTGCTGAGTACAATAATTTAGAAAAATTTGAATTTACTAAGAAATTCTTGAAAATTTTGTACTCGAGCACTCCTTAATATCACCATAATGTCTATACTACATATATACAAATTTTACAAGTTATTTATTACATATAAGGTTTGACCTGTTATGATAAGGACATCATATGATAAATCATATGGTCCTTTGCAGCAGTCGAATGTCTCCCTCGTAGGGTTTCCCACCAACAAATTTCTCCAAGCTCCGCATAATCCTCCTGGTCTTTAGCTGTTTATCAATTGCATGGATCATAGCTCCTACTTTATCTCTATCACTTTGTCTCTAGATAGTTTGTGGCAGATACTTCATCCAAATTCCCTTTAGGCGATCATTAAGAGCATTCTGAACATCATTGAGTGTACCGTCACTAAACTTATGTAGTTCATCAATATGCATCAGTCTGTTCTTCTTGTCTTTGTTCTGGTAAATGAAACCTCTAGGATTGGAGTATGCTGTATAAGCTTCCCTTCGTTTAAGATCTAATCTGTACGTATTCGGCTTTGAGAGGTTGAGCTGCTTTTGGTAACTTTCGACACCTAATTGAAGATCGTCCACACGCCTTTAGATGACAATGCTTCTTGTAAACATTCGCAAGGAGACATTAAAAGCTAGGCGTTCTTCGACAGTGAGATTTGTCAACTTGCCTTAAACAAGAAGAAGCAACACGTCTTCGATGTCTTGGATGCGAAGCCTGTATAAATAGCCTTCTTTGAATTTGTATAGCTTGTCATCATCTCTACGAACAGTGATCCAATCCATATGCTTGTAATTATGACATTCAACTATTTGAAGCTTTGTGATAGCAATGATTCTGCGTTTGAAATAGACATCTCGAGCAGATTCCTTGTTAGCAGCAAATCCATAGAATTGTTGTCATTTTTGCCCCCAATGTGAGATTCCCCAGAGTGCATGCTTGTCGTAGCTAATTGGCACTTGATTCCACATTCTGTTAGGGACCAAATCTTCAATCCATTTGATGTGCCCGTAATCTGCAGCCTTGGTCTTCGTCACTAAAGTTGTATATTTTCCGCTTGAGACACCACCACTTAGATACGCAAGGTCCTTGTTGATGAAGTGATCAAAAGGAATGACTTGACGACCTCGATAATTAGGTATCAATGGTAATGGCTTGCGCAGATCATGCACATATTACTGACCTTCAGGGTTGTTCCAGTCTAATTGATCAGTGGTTGCCTTGTTGACTTCTTCAAAGAAATATTCTAGCTCCACCGGACTCTTACATGATCCTTTCATCAGTTTGAATATTAGACAGGCTAATAATTCTGGAGTCAAAGTATCAACTTTAAGCCGGTTCATCACGAATGCTGAGAAGTCTAGAGGAGTGTCCATCAGCTCATTAAACGACTCACGCAGATCTTCCATCTGGGCCAAAGAGCTTAGCCAAGGTTGAACCGGTCCATGAGCATCAAGCAAAGTCTTATTCCAATCACGACCGGGAGTAGGAGGTTTTGTTGGTTCCTCAAACTAATCAGGAAGCTGAGAGGTCTCTTCACCAGTTTGATCTTCAGTAACTCCTGTTTCGAACTCCTGATGTGCGGGTTCTTCCAAATCTTTGGCAGCGTGCATTGGTTCTTCTACTTGAGTAGACTCGCTAGTAGACTTGTGATGAGATTTGGACCCTTTAGTTGACTTTCCAATTGTCTTGGAGGTCTTTTCCTTTGGTGCACTAGTTGACTCTGGTTCTTTTCCAAATTTTCTTCTCTTGGACCCCCGGTTTGATCCAGCGGAGGGTTCTTTGTCTTTATCCTCATCATCTCGACGTCTTTTAAATGAGAAAATATCTCCATACGTGTCAAGTATGAGTTTGTCATTTGCGTAGGCGTCAACCAATGCTTTGTAGAGATTCTTCTGTTCATCAGATCTGCGAATTGACTTGTTACTTTCCATCTTATCTATGAGAATCTTCTTCAGCTCAAGTTCAGAAAGGTTGGCAGCTACAGCATGAGATGTCTTAGATTCATTGGATGAACAAGTCAGAACCTCTGCTTCGAGTTGTTCATTTACATTCTTCTTAATTTTTGACAAAATCTTGGAGAATTTTGCTTTAACTTGTTTATTGACTTGAAGTCTGCATTTTCAGCTTGAGCTTCATTTTTGAGTCTGTCGAACTGTAACTAAACAGCTGTTTTGATGGCTTCATGCATCTTGTTGGCAAGGTACGCATCAACAATGCCTAGAATTGAAGAAATTGTTGCAGCAAATTGGTTCGTTTGCTTGAATTCTGAGAAGTCGATTTCTAAAGTTTCTAGTCTATGGTCAAACCCGAATAAGGAGCCAAAGTTGGGAAGATCTTGTAGAGAGGAGCTTAGAACAGTTGCTGGTGTAGGAACTGGTGTTTGTTGCAGATGTGTGATAAGAGGAGTGGGTGGTGGAGGAAGAGTTATTGTAGACAAAAGAGGTGGCTCAGCAATAGTAGTAACCGGAACATCTATCAGTGAAGTTGACTTAGTGTTAAGATTAAATATAGAGTCAATACCTGTATCTGGACTAGGGTTGAGCATGTTAAAAACAAAGCCAGATGACACAGAAGAACTCAGCTGTTGACCTTCAGGATTGACCAGAGTTATGATCACATGAGTATCTTTTATTACTTGAGTAGTTTGAACATTAGTCTGTTGAGCATCTGTCATTTCAATATCTCGTCCTTCCAGATTAACGTTCACGTCCCTGTATAATTCATTCGCTTCGTCTTCATCATTTATCTCTTTTTCATCTAACTCTTCTTCCTCAACATTCGCACCTTGAATTTCTTCATCACTATGTCTTACTTTTTGATCTTGAGTTGAGAGCTTAGGATGAACAAAGTCATCACCATCGTTGTCTGAATCAGTCTGATCATTAACATCATCTTGATCTTCATCATCTTGACCATCATCTTCTTGATCATCATCATCCTGATTATCAGCATCGTCATCATCATCATCATTGTCTTCATCATCATCATTGTCATCATCATCATCATTCAAGCCTACTTCATCATCATCCTCTTCGTCACTGGACTTC